>JAGVVM010006958.1:0-11974 GCA_019149425.1 Psidium friedrichsthalianum
TTCCCCTCCTCACCTAAAACCCTAGCCTTCACTCCCCCTACCCCCCTTCCTCCCACTCCCTCCTCTAATCTCCCCCCTTACCTTCCCCTATCCCGTCACCCCTTCCCTTCCTTCTCCTCCTTCCCTCCCCCTCCACCCCCCTTCCTACCCCACCAATTCCCTTTCCATACTCCCCCCCCCCTCTTCTTTTCTCCTCTTCTTCTCCCCCTCCTCTCTCTTCTTCCCTTCCCCCTCCTCCTCTCTTCAAAGTCACCCCACCGCTACAAACATACATTCCCCCCTCATTCTCTCCTCCCCTACCGCCTTCCCTTCCTCCCTTCCCCTCTCCCTCTCCCCCTCCTCCTCCTCCCTCCCTCCTCTCCCCTTCTGTACGATCAGCGCTCCATCCTCTTCGAGATGCGGACCAAACCTCCCTCTCCCCCCGGCCCCACCCCTCTCCCTTCTCCCCCCCTTCACTCCCCCACCCCACCCCCTCCCCCCCCTCCCCTCTCCTCCCCCCCACTCAACGAGGCCGACGTACACTTGACAGTCACCCTCACCCAGCATCCCCCCCCCCATCCCTCCCCCTCTCACCTCCTTCTATCTACTCTCTCCTCCCCCCCCCCCCCCCCTCCCCTCTCCTCCATGCTAACACAAGCGTACACGATTCCCCCGTCCTCTCCCTATCCCGAAAAACAAGTCACACTAACTACTGTGGAGATCTTGACTCTCCCCCGACACGTCCGTACTTCCTCACCCCTCCTCCCGCAGAAGGAGCGATTTGGGTAGGACTCCTCTCATATTGCCTGGGACAACGGACCACGACCAGCAGTTAGGATCCCCCCATGCCCTCGCCCGACCACACAACCGCATGCTCTCGTTCAGTATATGTCATTGCTCCAGCAACACCTAGCTATTCATCACAGAGCGGGCCAACCGGCTCTCACGTTGCAGCATTCTTGGGTCACACACACGCACAGCATTGCCATGCCGAGATTTTTTTTGTTGTATGTATATTCCCTCGTAATCAGTCACCCCGACTCCGACTATGGTGAAATAATGGCACACGACCACAATGCCGCGCCACCCACTCCAAATGATCCTGAGTTTCACGTGGCTGTAATCGGCGGACGAGTACAATTTAGTCGAGTACATACTTGGGGCGCCAGACCTAGAGGTATTATCAATGAACAAGACGTCGAATGGAACACGGCCCTGCCATTTGGTTGTGCCTTCATAAAACAGTACAACATCATTTACAAACTTGCACGAGACAAGAGGGGGGACCGTTGGGCTCATAGAAATAAGGATCATTCGACTGCCATCGAAATCTTTGATGCTCATAAAGAGGTATTGCTTGCTTGAACATTAATATGGTTAGATTTGGTTCAGTCGCAGTAATTTCTTCAGTATCGCTTCGAAACCAAACTGAAAATCTTTTTGCGTCAACTTGTTCTTCTTATTCATATTTATCATAACTAAGTGAAGTTTTTGTGGTTATTCAAGTATACGTTGGGTTGGATGTGTACTAAACAATGACGGTGCGTTTGTCTCCCTGAAAATTAATTATTCAGAAAAATTTCCCTAAAATTAATCCCTTGCACTGCTAATGAAAATAAACGAATGATTTTTTTTTATCGTGCACCAAATTTTTTTTGACATATATTATTGTTGATAATAAAAGTACTTTTTATTGATATTATTTTAAGCAGTATGATGATCATTTCAAACAAAATGTCTTATAAATCATTTTGGGCAGTGATGGCGCCATCATCTTTCTTCACCCTTTTTTTTTTTTTTTGTGATCATAGGGAGGTATGCTTACTTCAACACCATAGGGCTTGATTTGTTGACTTGCAGGGTAATTCTTTCCACGTTATAAACTGTGTCGCCTGGTAATAATCATTTGAGGTGCAAACAAACTTTTTGCGTCAACTCCGCTAGCTTTTTTGATTGTTTAAGCATATCTATATATTTATAAATTTTCATACCAAAATAGTAGCATAGATAGCATTGTAGAGTCACACATGAAAAAGCGGCTAGGGTTGAAGTGATTTCATATGTTATACCTAACTAATATGAAGAAAGATGGGTAGAACTGAACATCGTGGATGAGCCACATATAAAAAGTTTAATTCCCTCCCACTTCACTTAACATTAATAGCACACTGACTATGACATTTATTGAGTAAAGTATCCGAAAGCCCTAAATCTTTTGCATTAGTCTCAATTCAATCCTAAATCTTTCAGTTGTAGTAATTTGATCGTAAACTTTTTGTATTTGTGTTAATCTGGCCAAAATCACTACGATGGTCATCCTACATGGCTCTCACTGTAAGGCAGCTTGACGTGGATAATTTTTAAATAACTTTTTAATATTTTTTTTCTTGTTTTCCTATGTGGCCCTTGTTGGCAATGATGTGGCCCACATCTCAATGAGCGGCTCTCGGCCCTAGACCAAGGCGGCAACGTCCTCGCCCAATGATGGCGAGGTTCACTAGCCCTCTATACAAAAAAATAAAACAAAGTAGAAAAAAAGAAGAAGAAAGAAAAATCAAAAAGTTACTAAAAAATAAATAGTATCTACAAATATTTAAAAATGTCCATGCCAATAATAACCTGCCATGTAAGATGATTGGCGTCCATGTAAGAGGTGTCCAGCCAAATTGATTAGATTGACTCAATTGGCACAAAAGGAAAATGTTTAGGATTAAATTGACACAATTGAAAAGTTTATGACTGAATTGGTATAAATGCAAAAGCTTAGGACTTTTGGGACACTTTTCTCAACATTTATTAGACAAAAAAAGAGGCTTTTTCATAGCACAATGTTCCTATTACTAAATATCAACATCAACTCCCATATCTTTATATAGTTTGATATTATAGACGATAAATCTAACTGCGAGATTTGAAATTCTTATGGTTGTTCATATTATATGGGTGGGTAAACAACGTTTTTAGGTATGATTCATAGATAATTTTTATTTGAATATAGCATACCCGAAACTGTAATTGTTTACTGCAGGAAATTCCATTTGCTGGTCCATCCAAAAGAGATGACTGAATGAATTCACCGTAATGCTTTAGGGATGGCCGGCAAAGACTACTCGTTAATTGATACTTTCGTACCATTTTAGGTCGGCTACAAAGCTGAAAAAGTCGCCATGTGTTGAATGGACTCGGTGGAATCCGGGTTCTCAGAGCTACGTTATTGAATATGCTAAGAAGAGGTTACATTAGCAGTTGTTGAGATTCAAGTGTTGAGGTTCAACCAGCTGTGTTCGTAACAGCTGCAGGAAGTAATACCACAAGAGAGAGAATTTGATGTGTCCAAAAGGAAAATTGTCAAACTCGAACTACTAGTGGCGGTTTTGCTCATAGCCACAGTGACCTTCGCCGTGGCCTTCACGGTGCCCGGAGGTTATAAGATGATGGAATGGCCGTTTCCTGGCAGCGCGACTTTCAAAGCCTTTGTGATATCTAACACTACTGCATTAGGTTCTCCATCCTGGCATTGTTCTTACTATATGATACTTCTTTTTTCAGCGATCACCAACAGAGGAGATACACCGGCATCGCAAAGCGTTTGCACGTACTTTGGGACAGTCGGGATGGTGCTAGCCTTTGCTCTTGGTATGCATGTCGTATCGACCAGAACCATCGGCTTTGGAATCTTTCCTTATGTCAGTTTGATGTCTCGTGACTATGTACGCCATCGGTGCTTTCTGACCTGAAGTTCCTATCTGGTGGTTACGTTGGTCTCCCAGAGAAAAAGGCCGGACTTTGCTGTTTGATTATGGGATAATCTAGGAAAGCTGCTAATAAGTTGGGCCGTATCAACCAAATATAGAGCTAGTTTTAGAAGTTTTAGAATAGTATCTTTAGAAGTTGGAAAGTCTTATGCTTTATATGTTTCGTTTCTTGCAAGTAAACCTTCCAGAATGACTCCTGGAGTATAAATTCTCATCTAAGCTTTAATGGAATACATAACGATTTCTGCTGCAATATGATTCAGAGCCATCTAAGACTCACGCTTCTTTTTAACCTAGCTTTCTTTTTCTTCTCCCTACAACGGCGGTCAGCATGGCTCTAAATGGCTCTGGCGACACTACCTAGCCACAAATCCTTCTTCTGCACTTTTGCATTGGATTTGCTCACCACTTCCTTTTCTCGCCACCTCACATCATCTAATTACTTACAACTGTCCCGTTTCTCAAGGGACAAAATCTCTATGGTTATGTCGATGGGACCTAAAAACGTTCCTTGATGAAGCCCAAGCAACTCTCTTGGCAAACATGACGCTTCAATCATGAGTCTTCTAATTGCGTCCCTCTCAGAATCGGTTTTACCTCTCATTCGGGGATGCTCTTAATGCTTCCTTTGGCTCAGCTTCTGCCACACGTGTGTGAAGGGAAAATCTAATTCCGAAAAATCTCAGCGAAAAGCATGCCCAAGATAATTGATACACCAATCGAAGAAGACATCACCGGAATCGGAGCGTACCTTAATTTCCACGGGTTAAGAGTCGACTTTGCATCGGGAACGCTTGATGAAAGAGCGTCGTCGAGAGAGTCTTGGGAGAGTTTGTCTGAATAAGCGTTGTTGATGGAGAGAGAAAAGAAGATTCACCCATAACCAATGGAGAGAGAAAAGAAGATTCACCCACAACCAAAACAGAACGTGATTTTTTTATTTTCAACCGCCTTGGCAGTTATCCATGGGTGGATGTGGTGCCTGCATGGGCGGCACACGTAAGTCCCATAGTCCTTCAGTATGCTTTCTCGTCATCTCAATCTTCAGATATTTGCAACAAAAACAGGATGAATTAGTTATTGATTTCCTTTAGCATGCTAATTCCATTGCCGATGAGATGGGTGCTGCAGGTAAGCCTCTTGAACCGGACGATTTCAATGTCCACATCTTTCTTGGTCTTTGATCTGATCTCCGAGACATTGTTCCTACATTAGTTGGTCATTTTGATCCAATCTCTTTTACGAATCTTCAAGGCCTTCTCCATAGTCACGAGATTATTAAGACCTTCCAAAAGTTGTAGATCTCCAAGCCTTCATCTCAGGCTACCTCTATTTTTTGAGTGGTCCGGTCCGGTTTCTGAGTGAAGCCGGTCAGTTGCACACCCCTAGCGTTTCCTCATTGGAGTTGTCTTCTCTTGATTTCTCCTTTATGTGAATAAATAATTCTAAAGTTGTCCCGACTTTCATAAATCTTTTCATTCTAGTCGCTCGTATAAATCCTCCCTGTTGATTGCATTACAACTGTTTCAAATGGAAGACAGCAATCTAGATCTTGTGAAAGAAGGAGGATTTTGATCTCGTGTGGTATTGAAAGAGACAAAACTATCCAACGAATTAAAGACAGGCAGTCACCTTCATTATCTTATGTTTGTATGTATTTTGTTACTATTTCCGCTGGAATCTCGTGAGAGAATCTCTCTATCACAGTTTTTTTTAATCCTATTCTGAGATGTCTTCACTATAGTCTTGGACAAAACATGTTGGTCTTAAGTATCTTACGTAATAATCAAATTTTTCCGAGGTTTCTCCTAGTAATCCAATCGGTATTGTCTAATTTTTTTTTATATAAAATGGAGGCAGAAAAAAGAGAGAGTTGAGAATGGAAAATTAGGTCGGTGCTCTGTAAGAACTACTACAGTCCCGGTGGCAATTATGTAAAGATTTAACTTTATAAAGAGTATAATGGAAATAAAAAGATAGTTTTTTCTCACTGAAGTTCCTGATGGCAGGGTACAAATGGAACTCGCTTTGATTTTTTCAGGTACGTTTTCAAAAATTGGGGGTAAATGTGACAAGATGATACAATTTGGGCTTTTTCCATGTAGTTTTATCCCAAACAATTATCCACCACTATGTCTCCTCCAACTCTCAAGTTATCCTACTCTGTTTTCGTTTGGGAGACATGACGCCTCATCCATTTAGGCACATTTTAGCAAGCAATCCAAGAGAAGCACATCTGTTTTCCGTTTCACCCAGCCATCAAAACTGGATTAACGATCCAGTCCACCCGAGTAGCTGAACATGTACGAATGGACGGATTATCAATTTCACTGGATCAGGGATCCGAATTAGCTGAGATATTTTCCAAAACACAAGCATTACCGACCCAAAAAGGAAGAAACAGAGTAGCGGACCAGGCAGGGAAGAGGAGTCAAATTCAGACAGCCCACAAACTGAAGCCAATCCCGCGATTGAAGTGGAACTATTTGGTGGGAACCTTGGCCCCCATCACTTCAGTGTGATGCTAAGAAGGTTTTGCGAGAAAGCGGAGCAAAAGCAGAGCAGAAGAGCAAAATCTTTGGACTAAATCATCTCACGTGACGCTTGTTTGAGACCGATTACAAAGCTTATTGCGTCACATCAGAGGGAGCCAGAAACATGTACATGTAACTACTTACCTACCTGCAACTTGCAAGAGTGGGCACCGACAGTGAATGAAGGCCCGAGCTGCTTCTTCCTCTCTTCTTCTCTCTCTCTCTCTGCGCGTGTCGGAGCAGAGTCAGAAAAGGTGGCAGTTGGGACCTCCGAAGAAGGCTAATTGAGGTTGCAAATAGACCGGGCAGGCAACGGAGGGTTCTCCAAAACCCCGGGAAGTAATCCTCTGTTCTTTGACCGGCGAAAAGCCGGTTGCCTGCTCGAGCGTCCACAAGCTTCCACTATGGACGCTTTTCATTCTCTCTGTCTTATTTATTTATTTTACTTTTTCACCACCTTTTTTTTTGGTTTGTTGGAAATAAAAAGTTTTTTTGTAATCCAAGATCATCTTGTGAATTGGAGTCTTGCGGTTGTTATCTAGAGACTTGGAGTCTTGGAAATTATTATCAAGAAAATATATGTGAATTTCGATTCCAACATTTGGTATCAGAGCCGTTTTTGGCTGAGTTTTGAGAATTCGGCTTAGAAAATCTTGAGTCACATGGCTTCTGTGATTGGTGCCGGGACGGTCCAACCTCAACTTCCCAAGTTTGATGGGAAGAATTTTGAGCATTGGAAGATCCAGACGGAGGTGCTATTCGGGTTTCAGGAGCTGATCAAGATTGTAGAAGAAGGATTCGTGGAACCAGAAACACCGACAGATTTGACAACGGAGGAGCAAAGGACGATAAAAGAAAATTGCAAGAAAGATCGTAAGGCTCTCTTTTACATCTTTCAAATGATAGATTCGTCAATCTTTGAGAAAGTGGTGTATTCAAAGACGGCAAAAGAAGCATGCGAGTCTCTCATCAAAACATACAAAGGCGTTGAGAAGGTCTAGAAGGTTCGGCTTCAGACTCTTCGTCGACAATTCGAGCTCCTTCAAATGGAAATGTCGGAGTCCATTTCCGACTATTTCTCTCGGACATTGGCTCTTGTCAATCAAATGAAGGCCAATGGTGAGACTATTGGTGACCAACAGATCGTTGAAAAGATTCTTCGAATGCTAACTTTGCAGTTTGAATATATTGTGACTTCCATTGAAGAGTCTCGGGATCTCTCTATTTTAACCGTTGATGAGTTGATGGGCTCTCTACAAATGCATGAGCAACGACTCAAGGAGAAATCCAAGACGGTATAGGAAGCGCTACAAAGCCAGTTGGTGTTGCCCGATGAAAAAAAGAAACTTTCCAATCAGAGGAAAGATAAAAGGCGGCAAGAGAAGCATTCTGGACAACGAAAAGATAAGTCCCATATTCAGTGTTTTAATTGTAAAAAGTATGGGCATTACCAATCTGATTGTCGAAGCAAGAAGATTGGTGGTCAAAAGTTTCATGCCAAGGTAGCAAGATTTGTTGATAGCGATGATGAGCATGACAATGCTCTTTTATTCACTTGTGATGCTGTAGTGGAAAACCAAAAGAACGTTTGGTACTTAAACACCGGATGTAGCAATCATATGTGCGGCGAGAAGGGATTATTCTCAAAACTTGATGACACCTTTCGTTCGGAGGTGAGGTTCGAGAATAATGCGAAAGTTCCTATCATGGGAAAGGGGACAATTAAAATCAAGGCGAAGGATGGGTCGGTTCAAAGCATTTCCGACGTTCATTATGTTCTCGGTCTTTGAGAAAATCTCCTAAGCATGGGACAATTGTCCGAGCGAGCCTATCACATGAGCATTAAAGATGCGCTTTGCACCATTCATGATGGCAAAGGAGGGTTGATTGCGAAGGTAAAAATGGCTCGAAATCGACTTTTTCCTTTGTATATTAATTATGCTACCTTGTGTTTTAGTGCCTCGGTGCAAGATTCTTCATGGCTTTGGTACAAGCGGTTCGGGAATATGAATTTTGATAGCTTAAAGCTGTTGTCTCGAAAGAAGATGGTGCGTGGACTACCAGAAATTTCTTCTCTGAAGGAGATATGTGAACCATGTGTTCTTGGGAAAAAGTGCAAAGAAAGCTTCTCTTCGGGACAACCATGGAGAGCATCAAAGCCGTTGGAGTTAGTGCACTCCGACCTCTGCAGACCGCTCGGTGAATCGTCAAATCGGGGGTACAAGTATTTTGTTACCTTCATCGACGACTTTAGCCAGAAAACATGGGTTTACTTCTTGAAGCACAAGTCCGACGCCATTAGTGTCTTCAAGGAGTTCAAAGCCTATGTAGAAAAACAAAGTGGGCACCAAATTCGGATTCTCCAAACTGATCGTGGGACAGAATATTTGGTTGGTGATGGCTTCTTCAAACAATGCGGCATCAAGCATCAATTGACAGCACGGTATACTCCTCAACAGAACATAGTAGCGGAGAGAAAAAATCGCAATATTATTGATATGGTTCGTACCATACTTTGTTCCAAACAATTGCCTAAGCATTTCTGGGCGGAGGCAGTTGCTTGTGCTATTTACTTGTTGAATCGGTGTCCTACTAAAGGTCTTGAGTTCAAGACTCCAGCAGAGATGTGGAGTGGTCGAACCCCTTCAGTTTAGCATCTTCGCGTCTGATAACTCTACAAAAGTAAAGTTAAAGTGCTTCTAAAATGAGGACAATTGAGTTTAGTCGTTCGAGTTTTATTTAGTTTTTAGTATTTTTGCTTTAATTTAATGTTTTGGTTGTGGTTAGATGATTTTTGTATTAATCCTCATGTTTTCATGCTCGGGTTTCTCGGTGCTGTCTTGCTAGGTGTAGGAGTGATGAGGAAGAGATGAAGTGAAGAATTTCAATAAGAAGATTTGGACAATTGCGGCCTCAAAGTTGTTGGAGACAGAATTGAGACAGATGCATCCGTCTGAGAGATGGACACGTCCATCTGCACGTTGTTAAGGATGTGCGACGGGAGCTCTTTCCCTTTTCGCCGCGGCGCGAGAAATTTCATATTATTAGAATATTCTATTTGGTATCTTAGGATTTGGTTTAAAGGGCTAAGGATATTATATTTTATGAGATTTGGGGTGGAATATTTGGTGTGGGGATAAATAGGAAAGAGGGAGGTAACCCTAGGAGGGGGGGATTTGCAGGAAGAAAGACAGCAATTCTACGGGAACAAGTGACGGCAGGGGAGTGACAACGAGGTTCTCGGACGGAATTAGAGATCAAGGGGGCTAATCTACTAGTCGGAAGACGGAAGACAAGATTTTTTATCTCTTTTTCTAGTTTTCTTATGTCGTTCTTCATGTTTTCTTCTAGAACCATGATATTTGATTTTCCCATCATGAACTAATTTGTTTTTTTAGGACTATGATGGAACCTCGCGTTCCCGTGAATTTCATGAACTCTTTTGCTTGATGTTTATTGAATTTCTCCAATTGCTTATCTTATGTTGTTCCTAATGCCTGTTAATCGATTGGCCACCGGTTAATAGAGAGTTGATAATTTAGGGATATTCGGGAGAGTAGTCTAAATTCAAATCACGACTAGGATAATCTAAGTAGTCACAGTGTTGGAAAACCTGACTAAACGTGTGAAGGATAGGGATATACCGGAACGCCTT
Source organism: Psidium friedrichsthalianum (assembly GCA_019149425.1). Classification (NCBI taxonomy): domain Eukaryota; kingdom Viridiplantae; phylum Streptophyta; class Magnoliopsida; order Myrtales; family Myrtaceae; genus Psidium; species Psidium friedrichsthalianum. The sequence continues at coordinate 9,924 of JAGVVM010006958.1, forward strand.
AGGTACCGATTAGGATTGAAACATAATGGGTCACCACTAATTCACTTGCCTAGGAATAGAGTGAGTAATTCGATACCGATGATACGTTTTCGTACATTCGGAAGAAGTATGAGGAGATATTAGAATCTTAGGTTAGCAATTGGATAATTCAATAGCATTAGAAAGGGAGAGATTGAATGCATACGACGCGAGGGGAAGTTATATGTCCTAGATCTTTTCGCTATTGATTGTTGCGTTGTTATTTCTTGTTATCACTTTTTAATTCAACTATTCAATCTTTATTTTCAACTTGATCTTGAAACGATTGCCGAGAGCAACGTTAAGAGAATTTCGTAATACAATTCCCTGTGGATTCGACCCTTGCTTGCCCTTGCTATATCTTAGTTAGGTCGAATAAGGATTTATTTTTGTTGCGTTGACGACGCGCATCAAATTTTGGCGCCGTTGTCGGGGAATCGTCTTCTGACGAAATTTCTTTTACCTTGAGTATCAGTAATCAATTGACGATCAAGTGTTACTTACTGTTTTATTTTGTTTTATTTCGTTTTATTTCTAGTGCATGAGACGTAGTCGGAGCACAGAGTCGACTCCTTTTGATCCTGAAATCGACAGAACTTTCCACAGGCAGCTCCGGCAGAGGTCAAGAGCACAACAGGCAGATATGGCAGATCCGGTTGGTGACAATTTGGTCCAGGTGGAAGCTAATGAAGTAGTGCTGGATTTGGACAACAGGCCGATGGTGGAGTTCACATCGGCGAGGCAGCACGTGCATCGATCTTGCATTGTGCCACCAGCTATCCAGGCTCGTGATTATGAGATTAAGAAATCAGTGATACAGATGATCCAGAACTCAGTGCAGTTCAGAGGTTTCACCGATGGAGGATCCGCACGAGCATTTGAGCAAGTTCTTGAGCATTTGCGATACATTCAGGCAAAACGGGGTTCCACAAGATGCAGTCAGGTTGAAACTGTTCTCATTCTCGCTGAAGGACAAAGCATAGGGTGGTTCAATTCGCTCCTGGTGAATTCTATCACCACATGGGCACAGATGGAGGAGGCTTTTCTGGACCAATACTTCCCTCCATTGAAGATATCGCAGATGAGGAATGAGATTACGACGTTCCGACAGCAAGGCATGGAGTCCTTTGTGGAAGCGTGGGAGCGTTTCAAGAATCTTTTAATCTAGTGTCCCTACCACGACCTTCCGGGATGGAGACAGTTAGAGGCTTTCCACAACGGGCTGACGGAGTCTTCGCGCAAGGACTTGAATCTGGCGTCGAATGGATCATTCTGAAGAAGTCCTATGTCGAAGGGTTAGAACTCCTGGAGACGATGAGAAAGACTTGCATGCCAAATCAGCACTTTGATCAGATGAGCAGAAAGAGAACACCTGGATCACACGAGCTCAATGCCTTGACATCGATTCAAGCTCAGCTTTCAGCCTTACCAAGAAGTTCGAGACGGTGAATGTTAACTCAATTGGACTTCGAGTAGCTGTGGGATTTGCGGAGGAAATCACCTGACCGATCATTGCTTAGCGAGCACGGAAGAGGCGAATTACATTGGGAACCAGAGGAACAATCTTTTTTCCAATACCTATAATCCGGGGTGGAGGAATCACCCAAATTTCTCGCGGAGGGGACCACAAGCGGCAGAGAATCGAGCGCCGCTACCTCCAGGTTTCCAGCAGCCTCGAGCACAAGAACTGGAGAAGAAGCCAAACTTTGAGGAAATGATGATGAAGTACATGGCTAACCAGATGCACTAATGAAGAATCAAGCGGCATCCATCCGGAACTTGGAGAACCAAGTTAGCTAGTTGGCCCAAGCCATGAACTCTCGGCCGCACGGGTCACTTCCAAGCGACACAGAGGTGAATCCGAGGGAGCAACGCGAAAGCGAACACTTTGAGGAACGGCCGAATGCTTGAGGAAGGAAGCAAAGATACAGAGAAGAAAAATTCTAGATCTTACGCAGAGGTACCCAGCACTTCAGATGGACACACTCGTGTGATCACTCGCCAGCGAGCACCCTCCCTACTGAGGTTTTGGG
>JAGVVM010006959.1:0-17908 GCA_019149425.1 Psidium friedrichsthalianum
GGATTTTGAAGCAGAAACAAAAGACTAGCATATACACTACATTTGCAATGCAATCCACATCATCCGAGGAAACGGAACTTCTTGGTTCAGATCAAGGGCGGGCATACCTTTCTCCGTCTTATCTTCCAGTTCTTCCGTTGCTTCTATTACTTGAGAGGACTCCATTTCATGCATAGAACCATCCTATTCAGTATTCAAGTTCTTTGGATTTATTAAACTTCCCTCTCCCTGATAAGATGCCTCAGAAGCGTCATTCTGCTCTCTTGGCCTCTCAACTGATGGGATATTGGCTAATACATCTTGTTTCCCATTGATAGGCTCAGGGCTACCATGCTGCCGGTTTCTACCTTCTGAATGTCTCTCTAAGTTCATTTCTCTCTCCACTTCTTGAGCAACTTGTCAAGCTATTTATAGCATGAACCATGCCATATTCAAGCCCAATTCTTGACCTCTTCCGTTCAGCCATGCTAGGACCTCTGACTTCCATTCCTAGTCTGTAAGAATTAGAAGCACCTACTACATTCTCACCATCATCACTTGAATTGTCCTCGCCTTCTTTAGTAGCTCCTCCATCAGCAGAAGACTTTTGCATAGTATTAGAGCTACAAGCACTATTTTCAACTGTCTTAGGCACTGTGTTGCATTGTTCTTCAAGTTCGTGATCTGAACCAGCGAGTAGATAGGGCATTGAGGCAGTAGTAATGGAAGCCAGGAAGGAGAGGGCAACTATGCCGTCCATCAGCCAAAGATAGGTACTTCAAAGGCAGAGAGAGAGGGAGAAAAGTGCGATAATGGTTTTTCATGGTGCCAGTTTTACGACCATCTACTAAAGCCTCCACGAAGGAAGCTACTACCATGGGGGTCACTGGAAGTCATTGGGCTTCGTACGAGTAGGGGATGGCCTCGGTACCACCGCTTCGGTGATTGCTTCTGGGAATCCCCTGATCGCAAGAAGAATTCTCCCTCTTCAAAAGTTTGGACAGGTTCCTCTTTCTTTTTTGTTTTCCCTAAGTCCCTCCTCCCCCCCCCCCCCCCCCGGGGGAAAACACCCTCTTCTCTCCCTCTAATTCTCACCGATTTCTCTCATCATGATTTCCCCACTATCAATGAAAGTCCCTCCTTCTTGTAATAGTGGAGGACTCCTTTTGCTCCTTTTTCTTTTTTTAACTTTTTCTCTGCTTTGTTTTTTGGTCCACTAACTGAAAGTGCCCACTCGAATTTGTCTTCCACTCATTCTTTTTTGTCTCGTTTTCTTGTCTTTCCATTGTGTCTCTCTGTGGCATTCTCTTTTTTCCATTCTTTTTGAACGTGAGAAAACCAGGAAGAAGAGCTCAAAACACGGTATCCACGGTGCGAACTTTTCTTTGTTCTTTTTATTCCCTTTTCAGCCGAGAGACATTTGTTCTAGCCCTTTGGATAGCAATTGTGGAGAAAAGAGAATTCTTTACCCTTCATGATTCCTCCATTCATCATTACCTCCATCATATGTGTCTCCACCAATTTTATGAAGCTCAACCATGTGGAGTGAAGGAGCCACCTCAAAGACCTCTGTAGCCACAGATAGGTGGCCTTTTCTTCCAGTTTTATCACCCCCAGTTTCATCTTGTAGTTTCTTTTATCAACATTAAAGCCCAAAGGCTTTACAGTTTCTTCAATTTTAGACATGATTTGGTTTGCAGGGTGCTGAGAAGTAAATCAAGTTTCTCTCTTCCTAAGGTCCATATGCTTCTCAAGTAAACTTTCGAGATTGAATCCTTGTGACCTAGAAATAAGCTCCAATGCATTCATTGATTCAGACCTCTCTTTCCTCTCTATTACAAGACTTTCTTGTGAATCATTGAAAGCAACATCAATGCTGTTAAGATTTAGCTCCTCACCAATGGATTTAGCATGATGAAAACTAGAGGGTAGAGGTCTTGAATTTTCATGGGTACCCCTAGAAAAAGTTTAATTTCATTTTTTTGTTAACTTAGGGGCTAAAAATGCAAAATTCAACTAAGGCCCTTTTGTAAAATTGAGTCATTTCGAGTATAATAGGGTCAAGATGAAAATTTGGACTATTAGAGAACAATGTCACAACTCCTAAAAGTGAAAAATGAAAATAAATTGACTCAAATTAGAGTTTTTAGGCTCGATTTGAGATTATGCTCGTGAAGGAACACATGACCCCAAATTATATTTTTCGAACTTACGATGGCCAACATGAAAAGGGATTTAAAAGAAAAATATTGACTATTTTTGTGTATTTTTATGGCCTCACATGTTATTTTTCCCAAATTTTCAAATATTTTTTGTATTTTTTGAAAAGTATTAAAAAATACGAAAATATAAAATATACTTTTTATTCAAATTGATTCCTTAGACTTGGCCAAGGCTTTCAAAGTTGATTTTGTAATTTAATAAATTTTTATAGATTTTTTATTAATTTTTTAAAAGGTAATTAAAAATTAAGTGTCAATAGACACTCAAATAAGTGTCATACCAAAGTTATGATATTTGTGTTACCATTTTCCCTATTTTTTGTTGATTGATTGGGGGCCTTACAAAAGTGCATTGTTTGAGTATTTATAATCCTTTTTACATAGTTACAAACGGTGGTTACACATCACAGTGACTAAATTTGAGAGAACAAATAACTATTTAATCCTTTTGGTGGTTACTAGAAGTCACTTCACAAACACTTATCTTAGAGAAGTTACACAATTCTAAATTAACGGGTATGGATGTGTAACCACCCATCTATATACTCTTGTTCTTTACTCATCGTCAATATAGATGACTTTGTCAAGAAACTTCAAGGCTCTCTTTGATAAATTCACTAGCGAGTTGACAATTCCGTTTGAGTTATGGATAATTCTATTCATAAGTGACCAACTCCATTCTTGTTGATTACATTTGTCACTTGTTGATAATAACCAAAATTATATCATTTTTTGATGTCAAGAACATCTCATTCATATAGGGATAAATCTAGATCCTACCACCAATCTAAAGTTATTTTTTCCATGCAAGGTAATGAGCCGTGCACTGGTACATAAGATTTTAAAACTTGTGAGTAAACTCAAGAACTTATAATAAGAAACATAAATTGAAAAAAATGAACAAGGAAAAAAACACGACAAATTTTCAAAAGAGCTACTCAATGAGTGTTGTTTTAGATGCGCAATTTGTTAATATTTTTCATCGATATGTTACCCTTACCTATATTACTATTTGCCCAAAAAAATTCAAAACTCCCATAGAATATCCCAAAATTTATAGGATTAAATAAAGCACAATACTAAAATAACGCGACAGAATTAATGAACACGAGGAAAAAACGTCAGCATGCAAATTTTTCATTCATGTCGTGAAATTATTTTAGGTGGCTAGTTTTCTGGAGATTTGAGTGGTCAAGAAAGCTAACAATAAGTATAGTCATTACTATTCATAATGAAAATAACGACAACCGGTTCTCTAATGGAAGTAATATCACATTGATTAAATGTACAATGTACAAATGGTTCATGCGATAGGCTAGTAGTTTGCTAGTACATTGAGAAAATTGAGTAATCTATTTAAATATATATCTAAAAAGGTAACAATTTCACTTTTATTGTTTAACTACCTTCGACTTCACAATACTAATGGACAAAAATGTAATTTTAACAATTGTTAAAATGTAAGTCAAAATCTATCTATTAACATGTCACTTTATCACAAAATCATTTTTCTTTTGTTTTATAATATAACTCAAATTAACCAAAATTGACTCGCTTTCACTCAAATTATATATACATATATAAACATAATAATCATGTTGAAAAACTTCTGTGATGATAACAAAATGATAGGTATACCTGACGCGATCATAACACAAACTGTGGGAGTTTCCAATTGCATTTCCATCAAAAGTCAAATGTTAGTTATATAAAGTGGTGGGAGTTTCCTTGAAGGTAGCCCTCCAATCAATTAGAAGAGAATTATATGATAACCACATAGTAGTTTCCATTTGCATTTCCGCCATTGGGGTGACTGAACATTGATCATCTTTTAAGTTCGAGAGCTGAATTAGATCTTTCCCACATAACACAAGTTAGATCTTTGACACCAGCAAGTGTAAGTAATCCCATCTATGAGCTGATTAAGAGGATATTTCATGTGTTTGGAATCTTATCTGTTTATTTCATGGAAAATAAATATATTGCAAAATATTTTCCTAAAATGATTGCTTATATCTCTTGAAATAATTAGTCAATGAAAAAAATTTCATGATTACGGCAATTTATGTCTAAACATTTTCTTTGATGATGAAAATATATTTAATTTGTTGATTTTCGTATGTGATATAATGGATCATTTTTAGGAAAATATTTTCCAAAAATAATTCATTTTTTGTGAAACAAACGGAGCTTAAGGTGGACATACTTACAACCTAAAATAGAGAGAGAGAGAGAGAGAGAGAGAGAGAGAGAGAGAGAGAGAGAGAGAGAGAATATGATGAGTTTCAACTTATCTCACTTCGGCTAAATCACCAAACTTATGTTTTTGCTAATGTTGACACCTGATTTTTAATCACCTTTTCTTTTTAAAAAAATTAATAACAAATCCATAAAAATTCATAAAATTAAAAAATCAACTTTGGGGACCTTTGCCAAGCCTAGGGAACCAATTTTGACCAAAAAATAAATTTTCATATTTTCATTATTTTCTTGCATTTTACTTTCAAAAATTCATAGAAAATAAAAAAAATGAGAAAATTGAAAACTCAACTTTGGAAGCCTTGGCCAAGCCTAGACAACCATTTTTGAATAAAAAATAATTTTTCATATTTTTTGCATTTTTTAATATTTTTCAAAAAATACAAAAATACTTAAAAATTCGGGAAAAATAGCATTTGAGGCCACAAAAATATGAAAAAGTCAATATTTTATTTTAATTTTATCTTCATTTTGGTAGAAGAAAATCAGCAAAAATTAATATGGAATCAAGAAATTACTTTGTTAATCTCTTTTTTAGATTAATTAAAAAAATGAGTGGATTATACTAGTGGTTGGAATTTTCGGCAGAAAAGTGGGAGATAGACCATGGGAGGCGATGGAATAATTCGATGATAACTTGCCTTAGGGTGCATTCAATAAAGGGGGAGTTTTCAACTTCACAAAAATGAGGTCTGAGAGCGCAGATACTTAAAAGGAAGAGACTGCCTTTGTTCTGGCTGCTCTCATGGAAATTCTCTGTGAATATAGAACCGCACCAGAGCACTACAATGAACAGGCAAGAGAAAGTTGCGAGTGGTAGGGCACATCCACAAAAGAAAAGCGAGAAAGAGGATGAGCCTTAATGCAATTCTTGATGGACATCTTCTGGGGTCCTCTTATTCCAATTACAGAGCATATGAAAGAGTGGTCCCGCGCAATTGGTGCGCCTCAACACTTTAATGGCTTTTTGCTCAGCCAAAAGTGAAGGGCTACGTAGGGAATTAGGGCTCCTCCATGCAAAAAAAGGAGGAGCGCATTTAAAAAAAAAAAGTTATCAAGAAGGGAAAAGGGGGGCTTAGAAAGAGAAATCGACCATTCCCCCTCTCGGTAACTGCTCAATGGAGCTTCCATGGCAGATCTCGAAACCCTAGCTTCTCGTGTTCTTCGATAGATACCCGCTATTCCTCGCGGGACAATCTTGTCTCGCTCGAATTGGAATCAGTTTGCCGTCAACCAGAGCTCCGTCGCGGCCTGTCTCCAGCATTGAGCTTCTGGCTTCGTTTTCATTCGGTTCTGGAGATGTCCAGATTATTCAAGCTAGCTTCGTGGGAAGGTTCTCTACTTTAGCTACGGGCATTGGTGTTTCCAGACCGTTCGGGGACGAGGAATGTGTTAGTTTCCGTGATTCATTGTGCTTCTGTTCGAGCTTCAACAGGAGGAGATATCGAATAGCAATGGTTCGATTAGCTCCCTTCTAGGTCTGCGTACGTGCTCGCTATTTAGCGTTGCAGAGGTGGAGCTGCGTCTTGAGGATTCGAGATTCCATGGTGGTTTTCGAAGGGGTATGGTCATGGTGTTGTAGTCGCTTCGCTGTTCAAAGGAGATAATAAATATGGAAGATAGGGGAGGGTCTTTTGTCGCTGTCAGAAGGATTTCTCAAGGCATCGAGAGAGGCAATCAACACCATTCAACTTCAGAGCAAGGCCTATTAAGTTCGAAGACACACTATGGCTCATTGATCAGTACGCGAGTTCGATCATCGACGTTGTCGAAGAACAGCCATTCGTCGACTCGAACAGCGTCACAGTGAAAATTGACCCCTCGAGGCCATTATCATGCAGACGGACCAAAAAAAAAATGGGTGGGGGACAAGGAAAAGTGGCTTTAGGGGGACTTTTCCTATCTCTCTTTGCTTTGGATTTTTCTCGGCAAGTTCGGCATCCGAAGAAGGGGATCCGACTAAAAAATGGTAGACAAGTGGGTTGAGTGGAGCACCGAAAGGAAAAGCATGATGAAGGAGCGTGCGTGGAACCATGATGATGGATTTGATCTTGACGTAAAACCCAATCTGATCCATGATGTGGGGCTGTATTTTTTTAATGGGGGCACTTAAATTGGAATCATGCATGCCATGCGAGGGGATATACATCATCTTCTTGCCTTTTTGCCAAGAGGGCTGGGGCACGTTAACAGGAGACGAGGGAAATAAAAAATGGAGAGGGGTGAATTAGAAGAGAAAAAAAAAAAAAGAAAGTAGGAGGGAGGAGTCTTCTTGGGCGATCTGATACGAAATACACTTTTCTCGTTCAAAGGGGGACCGGCATGATGGTGTCCATTTTCCTTTGCCCGGGGGTCTGGGCCGGTGAAGATCTTCATAAGTTCATCGTCTTGCTCCTAGGAAACCTCGCCATTTTCGTCGAAGCTCAAGGAACGTGAGCATCTATCTCGTGCGAGCTTGCATCGCGCAAAAATCTCACGAGTTCGTTTCACACGGTACCAGACCTCGCGAACACACAGAAGTATTACAGGTTGAAAGCAAAAGCTTGAATTAGGCCAATGTCCCTTCTATTTCGCTGTCCAAAAGAGCAAAATATGCCTCATGTTGTTCATGGATTCGCTGAGGAAACAGAATTTTTGGACCTGTTTGTTGCCGAAAGCAATGGCCTTGCTGCATGGAGATCGCTAGGGAAAATTAGGGCAATGTTAGGAATTACTTCAATAGCTTCATGTATGGGCCCTCTTTGGATCGCAAAGCTTTGGGAGTTTCTTGTAGCACAAGCGTGAAGATTTGAGCTACTGTTTTGGACTGATTCTGGCATTCGTCTTCTTTTCTTGAAGACTATTGAGTCGTTCACTCAAAGGCAAGGGGTAGTTTTGGTGCTTAGCAAATTGGTATCTGGTCTTTATGGCATTTGATGTAAAGGAAGCCACGAAGGGAGGAGGCAGGAAGGAAAAAAAATTGATTTTTCTCTCTCTTCCAAAGCTGCAAGTCCAGGACATCCTAACGAAAGCTCCCCCATCCATGGTCTCTAAAAAGGCTCTCTAGCAAAAGATTGGCCCTTTTTCACGGGGTGAAGGAGAAACGTAAGGAGACCTAATTGTTGAATCGAACCTCGAGCTGGAGACTCCGATGGCGATGAGGCCACCGCTCGCTTTCGTGCTGTTACTCGCGAAAATCCCGTGCGTGTAGTCCAAGCTCATGGTGTACAACACTTCGACGGGGATTGATCAGGGGAAGTTGACGTTCACCTGGTCGCTCACACTCGCGATGATGTCGACTGGTTGAAGACTGTTGACCAGTACTATGTCTGCTCCAATAATTCGATCCAGGGGGCATTGAAGGGTGATGCCAACAAGGTCTCGGGCTCTAAATTCATGTCCCTCTTGGCCTCCAAGAATCGTGCCTATCTTTTCTCTCCCACGGGATATCAGGTGAAGGTCTACGATCGGAAAGGCTATGTGGCGGGCCGCTATTTCTCGGCGAACTGGTACTTGCCTTGTCGGGACTTCAGCCTCGTCCTATCGAATGTCTGCGAGCCACTGAAGACTAGCTGGTCCATTTCACAAGATTATCAGTATCGGAGCTATTGAAAAACCAGAACCAGAACACAAATACCTGAGCAAATGAATCTTTCCGGGAGCATTTGTAGCGCTGCTCCAACTTTATAAGAAGTTCAAAGCGAGCGGCCAGGCGGCGTTCAATTTACAGAGCATTTGAATAAGTCTATCGCGGAAATAGATGACAATCAAATGAAGCACAATCGAAAGGGAGTATCATGATCCCTGACTTTCCTTCCTTCTTAGCGTATTTTCATGATTATTGAGTATTCCTAGCAGCCATGGTTTTGTTGCTCATCCTCACAGGTCGACTGAAAGACATAACCCTAATAAATGAAGAGGGAGAGAGTTTGCCCAGTAGCAAGCTGGGTTGAAATAATCCACACTATTACGGAGAGTTAATTCTGGGGTCCAAATACGTGAGCTTGTTCGTCAAATTTTCATTAGCTCCAAAATTGGATCCGAACCCCATAATTGGTAGGCCGAGCCACCTGCTGAAGGTTCTTTTTGATTTACTACTATTAGTACTCTACTTTATGCAGTTTAATTTCTACACCATTAAACCCCAGAATAGGTAGGCCGAGCCAAGGCCGAGTCACCCGTTGGAGGTTCTTTATTTACTGTCCTTACTTTCTGCAGTTTAATTTATGCACCATCAAACCCCATAATGGGTAGGCCGAGCCTAGACTGAGCCACCCATTGGAGGTTTTTTTATTTACTGCTTTTACTTTCTACAGTTTAATTTCTGCACCATCAAACCCCAAAATGGGAAAGCCGAACCACCTATTGGAGGTCCTTTATTTATTGCCTTTACTTTCTGTAGTTTAATTTCCGCACCATCAAATTCCAGAATGGATAAGCCGAGCCACCCTTTGGAGGTCTTTATTTACTGCCTTTACTTTCTGCATTTAATTTTTGCACCATCAAACCCCAGAATGGGTTGGCCAAACCAAGGTCGAGCCACCTTTTGGAGGTCCTTTATTTACTGCATTTACTTTCTGCAGTTTAATTTCTGCACCATCAAACCCCAGAATGGGTAAGCCGAGCCACCTATTGGAGGTCCTTTATTTACTGCCTTTATTTTCTACAGTTCTAATTTTTTGGCACAAATCAAAACTCCTAGGAATGGACTAGGGGGGCCGAGCCCAAGGTTGGAGCCGGGCCCTTTGGACGGTCCTTTTATTTACTGCCTTTACTTTCGTCAAATTTAATTCTTTGTACCATTAAAAAAACCCAAGAATGGGGGAAAGGACACTGAAGCATTGAAAAATAACCCAAAAAAAAAAAAAAATGTCATTCATATGTTATTTTTCATTGATAAAAATAATTAGCCAACATGCATGTTTACTTTGCCCATTGCCCCATTTACGTATTTGTATTGTCCAATTGATCCCTGTATATTCAATTCAAAAAAAAAAAAAAAAAAGAAAAAAAAAAAATTTCCCAAAAAGGGGAAAAAAAAATCCTAAAAAAAAAAAAACTAGAAAAACTGGTCATTTCGGGGAAACTGGGGGCCAATCCTTTTTTTGATAATTTTTCCCTTTCTTATCTTTTTCAAAAAAAATGATTAAATTTTTCAACCTTAATCAGCAAAAAATTATTTTCTGAAAAAAATTCTTAGGAAAAATTTTTCAAGAAAAAAAAATTCCAAAAAAAAAAAACTAGGTAAAAAATGGGCATTTTCAACTAAAAGGCCAAAATCCTATTTTTAATTTTGATTTAATTCACATGTCATGTATGCATGTCCCAACGTTTAACCACGTGATTCGCGTATATTATTGTTACTGTTGACCACCTGATTTTAATCACATTTTCTATTTTAAAAAATTAAAATGAAAAAAAAGCCATTAAAAAAAAAAAAAATTTATTAAAAAATTGAAAAAAATCAAAATTAGGGGGGACCATTGCGCCAAAGGCCTGGGTAAAACCATCTTTTTAAACAAAAATTGATTTTCATATTTTTTAGTTAATTTTTCGCATTTTTTATTTTCAAAAAAAAAAAAAGTCATAAGAAAAAAAAATCAAAGGAAAAAAAAAAATGAGAAAAAAAAATTGGAAAAAAAAAATCAACTTTGGAAGCCTGCCAAGGGGGTCTAAAGGAAACAAAAAACCAAATTTTGACCCAAAAAAAAAAGTGATTTTTTATATTTTCATTCGTTCTAAATTTATTTTTGGAAAAAATAAAAAAAAATAACTAAAAAATTCGGGAAAAAATAAAAAAACCATTTGAGGCCACAAAAAAAAAAAAAAAATACATAAAAATAGTCAAAATATTTCCTTTTAATTCCCCCTTTCATGGTTGGCCATAACAAAAAATTCAAAAAAACTTTTAACAATCGGGGGTCATTATATTCTTTTCACGGGGAGCATACTCTCAAAAATGGGGCCCTAAAACAAAAAAAAAAAAACCTAAATTCGAGTCAAGTTTAATTTTTATTTTTTCAACCTTTTAGGAGGTTGTTTGGGCATTATCTTTCTAATAGTCTGATTTTTATCTTGGGGCCCCAATGAAAACCCAGGAAAATGACTTCAATTTGTTAAAATAAAAAGGGCCTTAGTTTGGGAACAATTTTTGCCATTTTAAAAATCTCAAGGGGAACTATAGTGCAAAAATACCTAAACACTTGAGGGGGAATATTTTTGAACAAATAAACTAAAAAGAAAGAGTTAGTGGTAAAAATTAGGGGGAATAGAGAAAGGGAAAAAATGGGAGAAAAATAAGAGAGAATAGAGAAGGGAGTTGGAGGATGGGAAGAATAGGTTAGTGGGAGAAAAAATTAAAATGGAGCTAAGATTACGGAGAAAGGGAAAAGGATTGAAAGATGAAGGAAGAGTTAGTGAAGAAAAATTAGGAATGTGAGAGTCAGAGATGAGAAAGGAAAAGATGGAAGAATGAAGAAAGAGGTAGTAGAGGAAAATTTAAGGAATTGGAGATAAATTTGGGAGTGGGTGTCAAAAGGGAGGGAAAGAAAGAGAAAAACAACTTGGAATGGAGGTTATTTTTTTTTTTTTTTTAGAGGAAAATTTTAAAATTGAGGGAGGGTTTTGGAAATTGAAGGGAAAAAATTTGGAGACGAAAAAAAAAAAAAAATAAAAAAAAAAAAGAGGAATTTTTTCACAAAAAGGGGAGGAGTTCTTGAAGAATTGTGGGGGAGTTTAAATCTATGTGTTTCTATTAACCAAAATTTTTCTTACCGATCAACAGAAGTCACGAGTTCATCCCGCGTTCATTCAAGGGCCGCAAAATCATCTGAAACCATAAGGGTGGGGACACGAGGTTAGAAATCGAACCAAATCCAAATCCCTTCAAAAATCAAGTAAAACGGATCATAAACCATTTTAAAATCTTCGGAAAAAAAAATGTCGTTTACCTAATTGGGGATTAATTTTTTTTTTTTTTTTTTTTTAACCCATTTTTTGATTATGGCCGTGTTTTTTTCAATTTTAACATATCGGTTTTTCGGATTGGCAATTTCTGCATTTTTGCTTAAAAGATTCAAAAAAATTCGAAACAAAATTTGCGGGCAAGATCTTTGGCCCCATACTTAGTGCTATAAAAAGAATCTCTTATATTTCCAATCTCTATAATTTTTGATTTCTTATATTTATCAAAACCCCCAGGGAAAAATGGTGAACCGAGCCACCTGCTTGAAGGTTCTTTAAATTTAAACTGTATTTCTATTTTTGCAAATTAATTTATATATTGTCAAACCCCGAAGTGGTAGGTCCGAGCCCAAAGGGCCGAGCCACTCATTGGAGCGTCCTTTATTTTAATGCCTGTTTATTTATGGCAAATTTAAATTTACACCATTTTAAACCCAGAAAAAGGGAAGAATTGGGAGCCCATCCGTTGGAAGGTTCTTATTTACTGCCCTTTCAGTTTCTGTAAAATTAATTTAGTTACCATCAAACACCCAAAGGAAAATGGGAAAAGGCCCGGGGACCCCACTGTTGAAGGTTCTTTATTTACTGCCTTTACTTTCTGCCCAAATTTAAATTTCTTTGCACCATCAAAACCCCCAGGAAAATGGGAAAGGAACGGGGGGTGACCCACCTGTGGAGGTTTTCTTATGTTTACTGCCTTTTACTTTCTGCAAATTATAATTAGTTTACCAATTAAAAACCCTTAGAATGGAAAAGTCCAAAAGGCATTCGGGAAAAAATTTACAAAAAACAAAAAAAAACAATTTCATTTCAGGTTGCCATTTTTCCTATAGTATAAGGCCCCTTCATGGCCATAAATTTGGCCCATTCGACCGCATTACGTATTTTCATTATTGTCCATTAAATTCATTGTATAATTGTAATGTAAAACAACAAAAAAAAAAATTTGAAAAGGGGGGAAAAAATCCCAAAAAAACTAGGATACGGAAAAAACCATTTTTATGGGGCCAATCATATTTTTGATTGATTTTATTCATGTGTTCACTGGTCGTATGGTCCGTATACGCATGTTTAACGCCACAACATGTCCATGTACGCCCATGTCCAAACATACGGATGTTCATAATAACGTATAAATCGCATTCTTTATAATTTTATTCTGTATCGCCGTATCCGCCATAAATGTAATTCGTAAAAGGTTTTCGGGAATCCGCATGTCGTAGTTCGTTTTTACGTCTTCATATCCGCATAAAATCGGATTTCGGCATGTAATTTCGCAATCGGACCTTTTATCTGTAAATTCGTAGCACTAAAATATGCATGTCCACGTATGGCGTATGTGTATCTGTTAACGGTCCGCCCCATTCGTATGGTGCATTCCTTATTTGTCTAGTTTTGTATATTGTATTTTATATATCCACGATGTAAGTCGTATTTGGCTGTGTCCACGGGGTTCGTTCGGCATTATAAAAACGGTATGTTCCACATTTGCGGGATGTCAATATTTCTATATATATGCTCGACATGTTCCATAAAATTGAATGTCCCACATTTTTCGCAGGTATTACATTTTTGCGTGTCATATTTGCCTAATTCACGTTTGGCTTATCCGTGCAATTTCCATTACCCACAATCCGCTATTTAACATTTGCATCTTAAAAAAAAGGGAAAAACTTATTGAAAAAGGAGGGGAAAAACACCCTCATTTTAGGAAGCCTTGGATTAAAAACCAAAAGCCTGGAGGTGCCAAAAAAAATTTAGGAATATATATAGAATTAAAGGTACCGAAAAGGGCATTAGTTTTTTAAATTAAAATAGGTGCCTAATCAAAGTCCTTCGGAAAACTCATAATCTTAGTTTGTAGAAAGAAAATTTAGTTTCTCCCGCTTAATTTACTTTAGGGTTTTTCGGGAACCTACCAAAAAAAAAAGATTAGTGGCGGACCCAAATTCTAAAAAACATCAGTGATGAAAAAAAAATCAAAAGGTTTGCGGGAATTAGGTAGGGCTTTGCGGAGGAGTTGTATCTATTAGTTAAATTATTAACTTGATAAATACGTTTAAAAAAACTATAAAAATTTTTCCCACCGGATCGAAAAATTTTTTGTAGTCGAGGGGGAACAGTTAACATACGCATGGGGTCGTAATTCGCCCACGTTCATGTACGTATGTCCACCATTCACATGTTGTATTTTCGTATTGGATTCATATGGCCTATCTGTATTTTTCGTATTACTTACAAAAACTGTTATGTCCACATATGTTTATGTTGGCTGCGCACGTTCCGCATTTTGTTATGTTTCGTGCATCTGCCCGCAATGGGTCTGCGGTTTTTTTCATTGCTGTAGTTTTGTTTTAATTCACATGTTTTCATATTTTTTGCCGGTTTTGTGTACCCAAACATTCGGCATGTCAACGTTACTTTGCACATTTGCCAATGTTCAATATTTTGTTATAAATTCCATGTTTTGCATGTCATAGAATTTTTGCATGTCACGTTTTCGCAAATTTATACGTTTCGCGCGTCAAATTTAACAGTTTTTGCATGGGTTTGGGACTTATTTTCATGCATCTACTACCAATTCCCCATGCAATTCCCATCTAAAAAAAAGTGAAAAAAAAGATAAAGAGAACCAACCCCTTTCACTAGAAAAAAGCCTTAGGAGTTAAAAAACTAAAGCCTGAGTTTTGGCCAAAAAATTCGGATATCCCATGAAAAATTAAAGTACCGAAAAGAGCCAAATAGTTTTAATTAAAAAAAAAAAAAAAACAGTGTAAAGATTAAAGTCCCTTGAAACAAAACCTCATTTAAATCCTTCTAGGGCTCGTTTACAAAAGTAAATTTTAGGTTCTCCGTTAATTACTTAGACTTTCAATCGACCTACAAAAAAAACTGGATTAGTGGCGGGGGGACTCCCCCAAAGTTCAAAAATCTTTGCATGAAAAAAGAAGCCCCCCCTAAGGTGCGATTTCGGTAGAACGTGGAGCGGGGTCCGAATTAGGTTAGGTCAAATTAAACAAAAAACTTGAATAAATCCGCTTTAAACTCGAGAATTCGAAATTAAAATTTTTGAGGTTCGCAAGAAAAACTGGGGACGGCCTACCACTGGGCGGAAACAAAGCCTTTAATTTTGAAAAAAAAAATTTAGAAACTAGTGGGAAATTAGCCCTGGAAAATTTCATGGAATATCGTTTTGGGCGGCAATGTCCTTTGCTTGGAAACTCAATTTTCCCTATAAGTGTTTTAAATTGGTTTTTTGTAGGATGGGAGTTATCAAGGAGTGAGTGTTTTTGGACTAAAAAAACCCCTTTGTTTTTGGTCCTTGGTTGGGCGTTGGGAAATTGTTTTTTGTTTTAATTCCACACATTTTTAGGAAGCGTGGTTTTGTTTGATTATTAAAAAAAAAATTACTGTGGCATAAATTACTTGCATCTTTAGGGCAAGATGACCAAAATCGCACGGGGGGGCCCACTGGGGTCAAACCCCGGACTACAAACCACCTTAGGTTTTAAACCTTAGATAGAAAGAGTACGAAAGGATCTAATAAATTGATGGAAAACCTTGAGGACTTTTGTATTTTCATTTCCTGCCTCCCATTATCGAATTAGGGGGCATTTTCTAAACCCCTCTGGGCAGGGCTCTTGGGGGGGGGAAATCTGCTATATACGGATCGTGAGAGGCCTTGGGGGCAATAGGTTCAATACCCTCCATTTTGATTTAAGAAATATTATTCCTCACTTGGTCTCATGTTGCAATGGGTTCTATTGTTGATCTACAATTTGGTAATTTTTTTGTTTTCAAGGTGAATAAGTCTTCTAAGTTTATTCTTGTTATTAATTTTTTTTGGTTCGCGTCCAGTTAGGTGTCAATTAATTTGAAAAAAAAACTTAAACATCGGATGATTTTTCCAAAGAAACAAATAAAAAAAAAATCAAATGGTTTGTCCCATTTCAAAAAAAAAAAAAGGGAAATCAGAAAAAATTCCCTTCAAGGAATTTGTTAAACCAATTAAAGAAATTTTGGTCCACATCTTTTTTCTTGTTTCAATAGAAAAATGGAGGATTTTCTTGACTATTTTTTTACCCTGAAATTTAATTGTGAAAAAAGAAAGAAAAATTCCTTCGGAAATTTGATAAATGTCAAAAAAGGACTTTACCGGCATCTTTTATTTCTACAATTATAAAAACTTCTGCCAAGGAAAATCCATTTTTGGAAATTTCCACCTCATGTTTCGCCCTAAGGAAAAAAATTTTTGTCTTGATTTCTCCAAACAATGAAAAAAATAATGTTGGGGACCAATTTAAGACGAGTCATGGGAACCGGACCTCTCTTGGATACCTTTATTATTTTTCTTACTTTTGTAGGGGAAAATCAAAGGTTTTAACCCCAAGGGGCCCGGGAGCAAAAATTGCGGTTCAAACAAATTACACCAGGAAAATCTGAGGGAAATACCGGGAAAAGCGGACAGGTAAATTCCGATATCTTAGCCGATTTAAAACCCTTTGGGGGCAAAAGCAATGAGATCGAAGGGGGCCTCCAGGAGATGTAGAATTGTATCGTCAACCAAAATGAGTAGTATGGACTTATTGGCTATTTGATTGGGGGGGGAGTGGGAAATTTATTCCGGATTTAGTCTAACGATCACCGGTGAAAAGACTATGGAGGGAATCGGTGCTCTTATTTAATTTAGCCATGGCACAACAGCATTTTTATCGGGCCACCAAAAAAACCAACGTGGGGGGATGCCGAAAGAGGACACAAGCATGAGCGAAAAGTGGGGCACGCAAAACAAGGGGGCCCTGGGTTCATTATTGGAGGCACCCAATGGATCGAAGTGGTTCTAGGTAATTAATTTTTTTTACCCACCAAATTGAGTCACGGGTGGGGTCTCCAACTATGGACTGGTGGGGGCACTTGCACCTGAATCCCTTTTTGTGTGTTCCCTCGATCAATATTCATCATCAGGAGGGGGGGAAAGTGGATGGGTTAGCCCTTTTGTTCCAATTAGGACTGTGTGCGATCATTCTTATAGCCACAATCTGTCTAGGATAAGGATAAGATAAGATGGAGGGGCCCCAATATAGACAGGTCTAAAAAAAAAATCGGGACCCCCTGTTTCATTCGGGGGGGGATTTTCTAATTGAATGGATTTGAAAATTTACCACTAGTTACACTCTAAATCGATAACTTCACCTCAGCTTAAGTTACCCTGGGACGGACTTTAAAACCGGAAGGGGAAAAAAAAAAAGGGGGGGGTGGCGGGGGGGGCGCGGGGGGGGCTACCTAAGGGAAAAATATTCCTAAAAACGGGCCGGCCGTTTGGTCTTGAAAAAATTTTAGGGGACAGAAAGCCGGAATTTTAATGTGGAAATGGCGGCAAAACCAAATGAATTTCCAACCTTGGGCAATCGGAAAATTTTTTTATGATGGTTTAACAATGAAAAAAAAAAATGGAATTTGATTGCAGAAGCGGTCGCCAGTCGGGGGCAGAGTGCAGCCGAATTTTTTGAACGTCGGCGAACAAAGGAACCAGGAGTGGGAAAAATTACGGAAAAAACAAATTTCCCCCCGGTCCAATGTCAGTCCTTAGGACTTGGGATTAATTAAGAATTTTAATCGAAGAATGAAACATGGTTAGAGAAGGTCCCAATATTCAAGTTTGAAAAAAATTGTCGTTCGGCGCTCGGGGGGGGAACCCCGATCGGTGTCTTTTGGCACGCATCAAGGGTTTTTAGGGTCACATCAAAAAATGTAACCATTCAAATTGAAAATGTCAAATCCAAATCAATCAAAGATTACAAAAAAATCCCACCACAATCTTCCCAAGACAAAAAAGTCAATTCAAAAAATTATTTCAAGGTACACCATTCTCCATGTCATTAAAAACCCCATCAACCACTTCCATATCACCATTTTGGAAATTTCTCTTATTAAAAAACTCATTATAAATTCCCATCTTCTCCTCTCTCTCCTTACTCCATGCTTTTTGCCGCCCGGGGGGCCAAAATCACCCATTCCCTCTTTCCCTCTTCCTCCTCATGTGGGCCTTTCTCCTTCTCGGTCGTTCGTTCGCCGGCCGCCAAACGCCGGGCCTTGTCGGGTCCAGGCCGCCACCCACCAAAGCCCAATCTTCCCTTTCTTTTGGTAAAGTCCCCTAAGCCCCCCTCATTCTCTTTTCTTTTCGTGACCGTAGAGGCCCCTACGTGGGGACCCGACAGGGCCTCAATTCTCACTCTCTCCTGTTTTTCTCCTTTTCGGCCCTAAAAGGACCTGCCGCCCCGTCCCCGTCGCCAACTGCCCATAATCCGTCCCGGCCAAAACCACCAGGCCGTTCCCCAAACGTCCTTTTCAACCTCACCTTGGTAACGTTTCTTTCCCTCCCTGTCATCTTTCATTTTTCGGGGGGGACACAAGGGGAGTTCCCATTCGGAACCCCAAGGCAAGGGGCCACCGTGTTGGCCTCCCCTAATCCTTCGTTTTGTCTTCCTCGGGGGAAGTTCGTAAAA
>JAGVVM010006960.1:0-12136 GCA_019149425.1 Psidium friedrichsthalianum
TTGTATAATCATTCCCATTATCGGTCCGCGGTATTTTGATCGTGATACCATACTGCATACTAATCTTTTTAGTGAATTCTTGGAAACATGAAGCACATCACTCTTAGAAGTAAGTAAGTATAACCAACTGCAAAGAGATTTATCATTGATAAACATAACAAAATACATAAATCCATCATGAGAGTTAGCAAGAACTACCCCCCAAACCTCTGAATGAATTAACTCAAACAATTTTAAAGACCGACTGGTTCTAGAGGAAAAATGTAATCTGTGTTGTTTAGCATAACGAAAAAGGAGGATGTTGGAACGGTCAGACGACTAGATAAGAAAGAAACACTACAAAAAAACAAGGTTTCAGGGACGAGATTTGCGACGAAAACATTGACAAAATTCGTCGCTAAACTAAGTTGCGACGAATTTTGCGACGAAAAAAATTTCGTCGCAAATCCGGCGTCGCAAAATTTAGCGACGAAAAAGTTGAACATTCGTCGCTAATTAGCGACGAAATATTCGTGGCAAAATTCGTCGCTAATTAGCGACGAAAAAACTTCGTCGCTAATTAGCGACGAATTATATTCGTGGCAAAATTCGTCGCTGAATTATATTCGTGGCAAAATTCGTCGCTAATTAGCGACGAATCTTAGGGAACGGCATTTGCAACGAAATTTGTGACGAAAATAGCGACAAAATTTGCGACGAAAAAAATGTCATCGCCAACTTGGCGACAAAATTTAGCGACGAATTTTTTTGAGTTCGGTCGCTAAATTGCGACGGAAACGGGTTCGTCGCTAATTTGCAACGAACATTTCTCGTGGCAAAATTCATTGCTAATTTCGCCAACTCAGGTTACAAAATGTAGCGACGAAAAATTTTAGTTTTCGTCGCCAAAATTGCGACGAAAATAAATTCGTCGCTAATTTGTTATCCACGAAAAATTAGGACTTTTCGTCGCTAAATTGCAACGAAAATTTTGCTACAAAATTCGCCACTAATTTGGTACAAACGCAATTTGTCAAAAAAATCGTCTGCAATTAGCTGAAATTTAAAATAATTTCGTGATGAAATGGGCTTTCATATATTTGGAGAGCCTCCCGACGATAAAACCAGAGAGATTCTTGTGATGCTTGCCCAATGAAAATGTATCAAATGTGCATAAATATCAAAACCTGAGAGATGTGTCCATAATATCTCAAGAAAAATATAATATTCTTGAAGAAGTCAATAATGTATTCGTACATACAATTTTTCCTGCAAAATCCTAAATACATCACAAGATAGACTGATATATATATACAAGTCCAGCAAATAAATTTGTGCCATTCACACTTGGCAACTCAATCGCACTACATAAAAATTCAAAATGAAGGGAACAAGTGAATGTTGGTCGAAGGCCTCACTGACTCAAGTGGAGAAAACCATGGGTACTACAATATCTACCAGCCTTGAATTGGTGTTCGTGCTGAGGAGTACAATTCGGTAAAAAGGTTCAGGAAGAACACGTGCCTCTAAAATAGCTATCGCAACTTCTTTTTGGTTAAGAAACATATTAGCTTACTGCAGTAAGTTCCTTGCTCCTGCGAGGCTTCGGCTAAACATGAAGGTTTGCAATGCCAATCCAAAGCTCACCTCTTGGACAAGTGCGATGCCAGCTTGAGAGGAATCGGCAGAAGGCCCTTGCTAATTAAGCTCGAGCGACATTAAAGTGCTGCAAATACATGCAAATAAACATGATGTGAAAAGCATCACATGAAAAGAACCCCAACAAGAAATGAAGGGTTAACGATCAGTTATTTTCTTCGCATTTTTCAAGGTTGCCTCTTGCAAATCAACAAACAAATTGAAGACAAAGTTGCCAACGATGTATGAGAGTGGAGAATCACAGTTGTTACTGTTTCTACTTTTAACGAGCAGGTTAATGCTCAATACAAGTCTCAAGTTTGCCAGGACATGCATGCAGTCCTATGTAACCTAATCTTTCTTCTCTTTTCAAAAAATAGAGATGAAAATTGATATTTAAGCTAATAAGAAAATAAAAGAATGTTCAATAACATATGAAAATAAAAGGGTAGTATTCTTATCAATCATGGAATTTTGTATGATTTTATTTCTTCCTTGTACATTTTATTGTTTAACCAATCAACTAAGTCATTCTTACTTATCACATGAAGTACCTGAGATGAGTTTGAGGAAATTACCCTTCTAAATATCTAACACCAATTGGAAAACCCACCCGACGCTCCTTCTCATCTTTGTTATGCTTGTGCGTCATGCTACTATATATGTTTTATTACCTCACACCGTTTGTTTAATGCAGTTACATCAACATAGCAAGTTGCAAACATAAGAAAAGGCTTTCGTGTCAAGAGGAGTGTTAAGCAAGTGAAAAAAAAATTGAGTATATCAACATAGCAAGTCAAGCAAGCCAGAAACTCCAACACTATCATAGGCTAGAAGGAATTAGAGAGATACGTAATTCGAATGACTAAAGGAGGCATCCTCAACAGGGACAATATTGGGAAAAACAAGCAGAACCCAACATAATAATAAGCAGCCCAGCAGTGTAGTTCAAATTAAATGCCAAATGGTGTATTGAGGAAGTGAGTGCATGCTGTCTAAGTTCATCTCTAATAGGTCAGACATGTTGTCCACAGTGAAAGCTGGGAACCTCGTGTCACAAAAGCAAGATATTGATTACAGAAAGGCATATGGGTGTTGTATCGTTATCCACAAGAATTATGTAACAACAAGTCAAAATATGTAAAAGAAGAAAGGAAAGGACCTCGCAGCAGCATTGGATTCGTTGAGCAGTTTCCTTCTTCAGCACTTCCATCCTAAAAGGTAGGCTTGAAGGCATGGCCAAGAATAGCCTTCACTAGTTCCTTCTTCTTCTTCCACAAGTCCAAACATTTTAAAACGTGTTTCTCCCATTCTATTCTCAATTGAAGTTGCAAGAGTGTTTTCCATATCCAGCTTCCCATGCAATGTTCTATAAAGATAGCAAATGGGTTTCTCCACGTCATCACTTCACTAATCCTCAATGTTACCCTTCCCTAAAGTTCCCTACCCTCCTGCAAAATGTACGCATAAATCTCATTGTCAGCATCTTTTGGTCCCAATTTATAATAAGGCTTTCTTGAAACTTCTTTCCTATGAACTTGGAGAATGGAAAACTCTAGGAAGTTCACATGATAGCAAGATATGGGATGCAAGAGTTTTATCAGAATGACGAAACTAATATTCTCTTTCAAAGCTGCATCATTTGACGTATATTAACCCAACAAAAAGTGCAATACAGAAAAGATATTAAAGGATATTCGAAAAACTTGACCTGCTATGCCGCAGCTAGTAGAAGCTTTTACGTACAATCAAGTGAATTAAAACATGACAAACAACCTTATGATGTGCAAGCTGCAAATTTCACTACAATAACAGAAAGTGTATTCAATTAATATAGATGAATAGTCAAACGATGAACCTTGAATATTGTAGATAATTAGGTTGTAACAAAGTTCAAATCTCATCATTGAAATGATTCGAAAAAGAGGTCCTAGCACTTTAAAGAGCAACATAGGGGAACCATCATCTTTTGTGGAATAAAAGCAAGTGAATACTAGAGTGTACTGGGTAATCAACACAAAGAAGCAAAAATTCTTACCGTTCAATTAATCAAACGACTGATAAAATCATCATCATCATTGGCAATCTCATCATCATTGTGTCGCTCATCATTTTGCCCATCACCTATTTCATTAGTGGGAAGTGCAGGAGGAACCTGATTTTGATTCAGGTTGAGGTGTCGCAAAATTAGTTGCGTTTGCGACTCTAGAGAGTTATATCGCTGATTGACCTCTCTATATCGCTGATTGACCTCTCTGATTTCTTCATCTTTCTGTGACTTGAGTGATTCATATTGTTGTTTGACCATTCTTATTTCTTCGTCTTTCTCTACGAGTAAATGTTTGAGTTGGCTCAATTCTTGGGTCACTTGCGCGTCAAGTTGTGTCCTCCTTGAAACAGCCGCATTAGACGATGAGGTTGCACCAACCTTTGTTGTATATACTCTTGACAAAGATCCCATCCCAAATATTTTTCCTTTTTCACCCCACCCGATGCCTCCACCCATAATGCCATATTGTCAACTGATGGCTCAGATGCATCACCACCATCACCAGCACTAGCACTACTCATTAAAAGTTCATCATATTTTTCCTACATTAATAATATAGATGAAAATAAAATCACTTAATATATATAACAATCGTAAATATTAAAAGAAATTAATATTTTCATTCTAATTAACCTTAAATACCTTAATAGCTTTTGCTCGGTCGCCAGTCCATGTCTTATCTTTTTTTGAAACGTGCGTTCAAATGTAGCTGTATATGTCGGTTCCGTCCCCAATTCATCTGCCTATAAAATATAAACATGAATGAGTAATTGAATTACATTAACTTACAATATGTTTAACAAACTTACCATTCTTTTTTTATGCTCTCCAACGGTGATAGAGCCCCCAGCATAAGTGGCTGATCCTTCACTAGAACTAGAAGCTCGATTCTTCTTATTCTGTTCACTCCTTTGCTTGTTGTTTTCAATTTCCCAAGTTCTCTTCATTTCCGTCCAATCGTCACCCGTAATAAAATGTGGCTTCACTTGACTTGTCTTAGCTTTGTTGATCACATTCCGTATGTGATCACCGGCTTTCTTCTTAAAAATTCTTCTAACTTCATCCTCTTCCGTTTCATCCCACCTAAACTTCCGCTGCAATCAATAGGAAAATAACTAACTTTATTTGCACCGACCTTAGTTTGTGAGAATAGAGAAGGACAAAACTTACCTTGAACTCATTCCACCACAAATCTTTGACTTCTTTTGGAGCGCCGCTGTAACTATCCATTGCCCCCTCCAATAGTTATTGATTATTTTATTAAGCTGCCTCACAACATACGTAGCATCCATGAATCTGCAAACATACAGCCCAACATCGATAATTTAGTTGATATCCATATCTAAAACCCAAATGAAAGGATAACCCAAAATATTACATATACTTCGTTAAAAGAAGTACTTACGAATCTCCATATGGGCATAGTATGAATCGGCTATCTTCTTCACCTGTGTTTACCTCATAATGTGACTGTTGCATTGAAGGAGTTTGAACTGAAGCAGATTCAGGGGGCATGTGTCCTAGTCGTCCCCTACTATGTTCTTGAGGGTCGGATGAAGGGCCAACGTGTTCATGTTGTCCATGAGCATGTAGTGGTTGAGGGTTAGTTGAAAGGGAAGGGGAAGAGGAAAGGGACGGGGACGAGGACGTGGAAGCGGAAGGGTTGGTCTTCTTTGTGAAATTGAACCTTGCATGTGACCTCCACGTTTATACTGATAAGAAAGCTTGGTTAGATAAATATCCTAAAAAAATATGAATAAGTATTAGGGACACATAATGACGTATATCATGATGCTTACCATTTTGTTTCAGATGTCTTTTGCAAGGGGGTGATTTGATGGATAGGCTATGAGCGTCTCGAACCGAGCAGGGACCCAATAGAGTAAGCAGAACTAAAACACTCCTAAGAAAGCGATAAAACCAATGACCCATTAATTCAAGTGAAAAGATTGAAGTCTGTTCTCCTCTAATGCCCTTGGAAACTCTAAAAATGAAAAGATTGAGCTGCCATCATTGGATGATCGAACACACACACCACTATTCATTGTGGCTTTTCCCATTCCATATTCTTGAGTATGAAAATTATACCCGTTTATGAAATATGCTGGCCAAGTTCGTACCCTTGAGTTTGGACCCCATGACAGATGATATACCAATCCTTGCCCTTCAACTTGATCATGATTATTGTGAACCTAAAGTCACAAACACGAAGTCAATATATATATATATTTTAATAAATGATGTATAAAATATTAATAACTTGATTTTTGTCTATAGGCAACTTACATATGTTTTGAACCATGCTGCAATTCTTCATCGCATAAACGGTCAAACTCATTTGGTGGTAGTCCATACATTGAAATTTGAAAAATCCTATTACCAAATAGCATTTATATATTAACAATGTTTGACACACGATATATACTATGTTTTGCAAATGTGCACTTACTCAAAGTATGGCTCCACTTCTGGACAATTCAGTAAAATATATGTATGGGCTGCCCGCCATTCTTCATCAGTTAAGTAACGAAACTTACATGCCCGCGCTGGTCTGCCAAGATAATTGAAAATAGAGAATGATTTGAAATTGGATCAATGGGGCCCTCATCATTTCTTCCTGCTCTTCGCCTCTTGCACGGCACGTGCGGCTCAAAATAGTATGATGCAAATGTTGTCACTTCTTCCACAATATATGCATTGCAAATGGAAGCTTCAACACATGCTTTATTCTTCACTTTTTTCTTCAAATGATATAAGAACCTAGATGCAATAGGAAGAAATTTATCAGAACATAATCTATAATGAAGTTTTTTGAAATTTAATTAAAAAATATTTTACCTCTCAAATGGATACATCCATCGAAATTGGACGGGACCTGCTACTTTGGCCTCATAAGGCAAGTGAACTAAGAGATGCTCCATTGAATCAAAAAACGATGGAGGAAATATCCTTTCTAAGTTGCAAAGGATGATTGGAATATCTCTCTCTAGTTTCTCCATGTGCGATTCTTTTAATACTGTTGAGCAAATATCATGAAGGAAATTACTTAACTCTGTAATGGCACCCATACAAAGTTTGTAGAAGTTCCTTGAAAGCTATTGGAATTAGTCTTTCCATAAATATGTGACAATCATGACTCTTCAAACCTGTCAACTTGCATTCATTCAAATCAACACATCTCCCGAGGTTTGAAGAATATCCATCAGGAAACCACACAGATTTCAACCATTGACACACAACTCGTCTCTGCTCCTTGTTCAATGTATAAACTGCTTTTGGTTTTGGTCCCCTGCTGGTTGCATCCACATCTAGTGTTGGCCGATCACAAATAACTCTCATATCTTTTCTTGCATTCAAGTTGTCTTTTGTTTTTCCGGTGACATCCATCACAGTATTTATGACATTGTCGAAAACATTTTTTCTATGTGCATGACATCAAGATTATGATGAATAAGATGGGTCTTCCAATATGGTAGATCCCAAAATATACTGCGTTTAGTCCACTTATGTGTACTTCCGTACGCAATAGTTGTGCCATGAGGGATTTCAACAACAGTTGGAAAGTTATATACTCGCTCCCAAATTTCATCACCGGTCAACCTCAATGGTGGAGGTGTTCTTTCAATCCTATTCTTGATGAACTCTTTTTTATTCCTTCTGAATGTATGACTTATCGGCAAAAATTGTCTGTGACAATCAAAATAGCTGGCCTTCTTACCATATTTTAATCTGAATAACTTTGATCTCTCCATACATATCGGACAACCTAAGATCCCAGCTGTACTCCATCCAGATAACATTCCATAAGCTGGAAAGTCATTTATCGTCCAAAGAAAAGCAGCTTTCATTATAAATGTCCGATCACTAGAAACATCATACGTAAGGACACCTTCATCCCATAGCTGTTGTAACTCTGCAATCAATGGCTGCATATACACATCTATCAACTTCTTCGGATTTTGAGGCCCAGGCACGATTAATGTCAAAAACATATAAGGTGTCTTCATGCACATACCGGTGGAAGATTGTATGGAGTTAAGATAACTGGCCAATATGAATAACTTTTTCCTGATTTTCCAAATGGGGCAAATCCATCAGCACAAAGACCTAATCTGATGTTTCGAGGCTCGTTTGCAAACTCAGGGTATGTTCTATCAAAATGTTTCCACGCCTCTGCATCTGAAGGATGACACATTAGACCCTCTTCTGTTTCATGATTTGCATGCCAAGTCATTTGTTCAGCAGTGGCTTGAGACGCATAAAGCCTTTGCAATCTGGGGATTAATGGCAAATAAAACATTTGCTTACATGGTCTACGCTTCTGATTACGACCTGGCCTCCTGTTACTTTTGTACCTAGGTTGGCCACAGAATTTACAATATTCTGCATTTTCTTCATCTCTCCAATATAACATACAACCCCTACTACACACATCAATCCTTACAACTGGAAGACCTAAGTTATCCATTAGCTTCTTCATATCGTAAAAATCACTTGGCATGATATTATCACGAGGCATTACTTCCCGCATTACTTCAACAAAAGAGTTGAAACAATTTTCAGACACATTATATTCTGCCTTGATATTTAACAGTCTTGAAGTCACTGATAACTTAGTGTGGCTGTCACAACCTGCCCATAAAGGTTCATCTGCTGCTTTCAATGCTTCCCAGAACTGCTTAGATGGAAAGTTCTATTTTCATCAAAATCCGTTACTCCTACCTCTTCCAACTGTGATGCATAACTAGTACCAACCTGTTCAGATGTAGGAGTAAAACTGGTACTTGCATGGTGCGATTCTGCCATAAAATTCTGACCAGCTGCATCAATCACCATCCTCTGGTATGGGTTCAATTGGTTATAATAGCTACATTCTTCCCTAATTGAAAATTGATCACTCCTTCGATATCCTTCATTAGATATAAATGGTTCATCATGACAAGTCCAATTATAGTAGTTCGGAGTAAACCCAAATCTACAAAGATGTTCTCTAACTTTATCACACACATGAATTTACCATTACTGCACTTTTTACATGGACATCTTAACTTATTTCCATCCATGAACTCAAATTTACTACTAGCAAAGTCCAAAAACTGTTCCAACCCAGTGCGAAACTCATCAGTCAATCCTCGACGTCCAAGTAAGTTCTTATTATACATCCAAGCCCTGTCTCTTTGCATTGTGTCTGTATAGAAATTAAAAAATCTCATAAAATATTAAAAAATATCATATCTATTGTTCAATATTCTTAATTAAAATTATAAGTGGTTTACCATAGCAAAAAAAATTATAGCGGTTCAAGATAAACCCAAATTTATAAAGATGTTCCCTACCTTTATCACACATATGAAATTTACCATTATTGTATTTTCTACATGGAACTATTATGGTATCAATTTAGTGGATAAAAGTTGCCACAAATGTCATTGCCAATAAGCAGGAAAGCCTCACAAATTAGCGACGAAAATAGCGACGAACCACATTTTTCTCTATTTTCGTCGCTAATTAGCGACCATACATTAGCAACGAAAATACATATTCGTCGCTAATTAGGGACGAACCACATTTTTCGTCGCTAATTAGCGACGAATATGTATTTTCGTCGCTAATTAGCAACAAATTTAGTGACGAATATGTGCACTCTTCAAGTGAAATATAAACTTACTCAAAGAAAAATTCAAGCGAAAATAATGGAAAAATTACCAAATGAAGAAGACTTACCCAAGTATTTAGTTGAATTTTTCGTAGTCGAAAGTGCTCAATTTAATGAGAATTGCAATGTCTCACATGGATATGTACCTACAAAAAAAGGAAAATTAATCAATATCGATGAAGTTTATGGCAATTGATGGAAGACAATGATGAAATAAACAACATTTTATTTCATGCTCACCATATAATACAAATGACAAGAGAGAAGAGAGAATAGAGAAGAAAGTGGGTGAAGGGGAAAGCGTGAAGAGAAAAGTGGGAGAAGAGATTTGAAAAGGAAATTTTTACTCGGTCTCCCAAGTAACGACGGAAAAAGTGTCGGTGGATTTTACCGACGAAAATGGTTCGTCGCTAAAATTGTGACAAAACTCTGGTGTCACGTGCTAATTTTAGCGACGAAAAAGCATGTCGTCGCTAATTAGCGACGAATTTTGCAACGAAATTTTTTTGTCGCTATTTCCGTCGCAAATTAGCGATGAATTTAATTTCATCGCTAATTTTTAGTGGCTAAAAGCCTTTTGTTGTTTTGCGACGAATTTGGTGACGAATTTTGCGACGAAAATATTTTCGTCGCAAAATTTGTCACCAATTAGCGACGAATTTTTTTTCATCGCTAATTTTCGTCGCTAAATTCTCTTGTTATTTTGTGACGAATTTTGCGACGAATTTGCGATGAAATTTATTTTCGTCGCAAATTAGCGACGAATATAATCCGTCGCTAATTTTTCGTGGCTAAAATCCCTTTTTTTTGTAGTGAAATGACGTAAATAAAGACAGAAAGGTGGAGCTTCACCGTAAGCAGAGGAGGTTTCCACAGGAATGTCATACTTCGGAGGTGAACTAGCATCAATAATAAAGGCAGAATCAATAATGTTTAGCACACTATCTGACGGATGCCCCACACGCGAATGCCAAAGATGAGCCTCTGTGTCCTTATTTTTCCTGGCAATCAAACCTGCACTTGGTAAATCAAAGATGTATAACCCTTGGTGGAATCAACCTCCACCAATCTTCTTCCCTATTAAACTGTCCTGAAAGATTACCTTTTCATGGGAAAAGACAACATTACAATTCAAATCTCTAGTAATTTTACTGACAAACAGCAAATTAGATGATAAAATTGGAACGAATAATGCATTAGATTTGGTGGAAAGAAATTCCAATGTTCCAGTTCCTTGAACAGGAACCTGCTCTCCATTAGCAACAGTAATAGACGGGTAATTGGATGCACCATGGAGATTTTTAATCCAATGAGACGTGCAGCACATATGATCTGTCACTCCAGAATTAACAATAAAATAATTTTTTGAAGATGTAGATAGGGCAAAAGCATTACCAGAGTTATGAGCAATATTTCCCGAGTTTCTTGACTCAGAACTCGATAGAGTGACGTTGTTGCTCAACGCGAGTTGTTGGAGTTGCAAGGCAATTTGGCCAAGAGAAGATTGAATATTAAGGCCGAAATTAGGAGGCCACTTTTAGTTGCAAGAACCTTGTCTTTATTTAGATGTAACTCCCAACAACGATCCTGAGTGTGACCATCCCTGTTGCAATGAGTGCAATGGAACTTGGAATTCGACTCCTACTTTTCCTTTCACGCTATTAAATTTGTTGCTGTCGTTACTTGGAGTACTTTGGTGATTGGGATTGAAGTTAACAATACTAGCCAAACTCTCCACCGTCTCTCCCACTGACTTTAAGCCTGGATTCATCACACAACTTCGAGTTTATTCACGTTGGATGATGGCACAAACATTAGTAAAATGTGGAAGAGTGGGGCTCATAAGGATCTGTCTTTTGACATCCTCATATTCAGGTCGAATGCTGGCCAATAATTGAAAACCCGGTCTTGCTCTTCCCTTTCTTAGTATATGTTCACAGAATTAGCAGGGGGACTACTGACGAAGTTCATCTCACTTCTTTTTAAAGTTCCCAGATACTCGGTAAATGTTTGATTTGAAGCTTGCTTGGTATGAGCAATTTCCTATTGCAACTCGAAAATTCGAGAAGCATTATCTTCATGACCATACATGTCTTTAAGAGAGTTCCATAGAGATTTTGCCGTTTCGGAGTAAGCGAAAATTTTGTAAATCTGAGGATCCATGGAGTTGAAGATCCACGACATCACCAATTTATCAGTAGATTGCCATTCAGCATATTTAGTATAGGTGGATGATGGGGCTTTGACCGAACCATTGACATGGCCTAACTTGGATCATCCTCCAAGGGCAATCGTAACGCTCGAGACCAAAGAAGATAGTTTCTTCCATTAAAAAGAAAGGACATCAACTATTGCTCATTTCATTTGAGCTAGATCGACCAACATGAGTGGGGACTGAAGAGCTAGCCATTATAACAATAATAAACGAGATGTCGAGAGCTTATCTTAATCAGAAGTAGAATGAATTAGCAAATAGCAAATTTGATATTACAAGCACCATGCCCAAACCTAGCTCTGATACCACGTTTTCTTTGTAATCGCACACAAAGAAGAACAAGATTTAACGTGATTCAATCAACCAAGGAAAACCCCTTGGAAGCCTACATCCACGATGAGAAACCCCCAAATCGTCATATCACCTTTGGGGAATTTCATTATAATGAGTAGAAAAATGCTTTCTTTCAAGTCAAGAATAGGAAGAGAAAAAGAAAAGCATGGTAGAGAAACGAATCTCCAGCTTCGGACATGCGTGACTTCTCGGTGCTCCGAATTGCCCTTGCCAATACCAGAAGTGATGATAAAAGTTGTTTTTT
>JAGVVM010006961.1:0-20563 GCA_019149425.1 Psidium friedrichsthalianum
TCCCGCTGACTTTAGTGGTCAAAACTCTCTTTCGCCTTTTTTGTTTCCCTCTCCCCTGCTTTGGATCAGTCGGATCTCCATCCATTCTTGTCACGTTGATGGCAACACCAGAGGGAAAATTAAAGGGGCGCACCGCACCGGCGACATCGACGCAACAAGTCCAGTCTCAATCGTTAAAGAAGAGACGACGAGACCAGTGGCTCCAAAAAGCGTACGTGCACTCTCTCGCGGGGGGGAGCACGTTCTGTCCATCGCCATCCCCGGAGCAGAGCACGTATCAATCTTGGGAAGCATGCGATGCTCCGTTCTTAGGCTTAGGAAGTGCCTCTCGTGCCTTGCGACTAGGGTGAGTATGGCAGGAATTGTAACAGCAAACGGTGCCCATTAAAAGCGATGATTCACTACAATCATACATGTAAAACTTGAGAATATCCCGAAACTTATGACACGGTAGGTTTCGTGATTTACAGTGTGCACGATAAGTTTTAGATTTTAAAAATCGACAAATAGATTGCGACAAATAAATTGCGACAAATAGATTTCAAGTTCCAAACTAAATCAATCTCGAAATCGCTTACCGCAGTAAGCTACAATTTTGGCGCTCTCTATGTTGTTTGCAATTTGCACGAGATGTGGGATTTGGGCTGATCTACTGTCCATTAGAGTCTTATTTATTTATTTATTTTTGCATGGTGCGGGTGTGAGTTATAAGTGGACCCCACTTGATACTTTTTATTTTTATTCTTTTTTTAATCTTGACTGGATGGTAGTCATCAAAGGAACTCTTTTCTCTCTCTCTCTCTCCCTCTCACACACCCACTAAAAATAATGGCTGTGCCAAATGCCTACTATACATTCGATATCAGGGGATGGTCCCCCCCCCCCCCCCCTCTCTGCTTTTCTTTATCAGCCTTTTTCGCTTTTTTCTTAAATATTAAATAAAAACTATTCAGGCCCATTATAAAAATAAAAAATAAAAGTACGAAGTACAGAATTGAGTCAGTCAACCACCAATTGCAGGTCGCAGCGGCAGCTGATGACGTGTGCCACTTGCCCCGCCCTGCACTCCCTCAATTGTCGGTCGCCACGTCATCCCATTGAGAGTCGGGTCCCTGATTCGCAAAATTATTCCGGGGCTCCCTAATGTTGCCAAATTTCTCGTCTGTTCATGACAACAATGATAATCATTTTATTTTTTAAATTAATTTATGATCAAAAGTAAATTTTTCCGATTCCAAACGCTTTTGATAACAACGTAAAATTTAAAATCCCATAAAATTTTTAATATTATTGACGATTGGGGAGCTGGCTGATGGAAGATCGATGGACCGACGAATTGAGGGCTGAAAGGCCAGCGATCGATGACCAATGGCTAGCGGACCGACGATCGGTGATCAGGACGCGAGAGAGAGAAAGTAAGCGATGGGAAAAAATTTTATTTCTCGTTTCCGTTTCAAAAACAGAGAAGCTGAAAATTTCAACTTCTCGATTTTATTTCAGAAATAGAAAAATGATATTGCATTAGCAAACTGATTTTTATTCCAAACTTGTTTAGAAAACATTTAGAAGAGAAAATAGAAAAATAGAATGACTATTATTCACGCCCATAGCAACTTTTGCTTGATTAATTGACTTACTGAATCGATAACGAGCTTTTGCCTGACGAATAAAATAAAAATCATCCTTTGGCATGACCAAAAACAAAAAAAAAAAAAAAGAGGAAGAACGGGATCGCACATCTACAATTGTTTTTTTTTTTTCTGGATTTTTCGGTGACGAGAATCTTTGCACAGATGGAAGTGGGATCGCGATGCTCCTTCTCGTGATTTGTATTTTTAACGTTTAAGATTGGCAGTGGATCGCTATGCTTGTGAACTAAGTAAGTAATATTCTCGCAATTATTTAAGTGGCTTTCGGGTGCTCATTTGCCGTCGGTCTCCTCCAGCTTTTATAAGAAATTCGTAAAGATTAGTTAAGCATGTGAGTCAGTAGGGAAGTGTGCTACTATCGCGGCATGGCAGGTAAAATATAAAAATATATGATAAATTTATAAAATATTAAAAAAAAATTCAAGAAGAGCAATTCCTAGAAGTGTTCTCACCTCTTTAGATTTAGGAATTCACTTTCTTAATTTTATGCATGAATTTTTTATTGACCGGAAAGTATTTTTTGTTGATTAAATTGTTTTTTGGGGAACCGAGCGAGTAAAAGTCTGGAAAATCAATTCTCGAAAGACACTTTCAGCGAAATAAAAACACACCATGAGATTCTCGTCAAAGAGATAACCACACCGGTTTGTTTACTAGCGTTCTGTTGTTTTTCGTTTTTTTTTAAAGATCAAGGGCACGGTTTGTAACAATCCTGATTCTTAAAATTAATTTTGACTAGAATTGGTTTTTATTTTATTTTATTCCTTAGATGAGTTTTAGAGAACCAGAACGCATTTAGTAATTGCACAGAAATACTTTTGGTGATTGTATATAATTTTTGCTATCAAGAATAATTTGTTTTCCCAATTTTTTTAAATTTAAGTTAAATAATTACGTCTTGTCACTATGAAATCAACCTATATAGCATCACTAATAAATATGCATAATCCACAATTAATCTATTTATTTCATGGTGCATAAAGACATATGCAAGATCCCTAAGAAAGAATATAAGCTCAATAGGCAATTGCGCTTGAATTTTTGTCATGAATTTGCACTTAAATTCTTTTATATTTAACCAAATCTTGGCATATTTGTTTCTTATAATTTGTTAGGAATGCAATACAAATCTAGAGAAATTTTCTTATTTTTTTTTAAATTATCTGTTGTTTTTTTTCTAAAATATATATTTAAAATAATTAATTTTAAATTAAATTATTTATTATTATAAAAATTATTGTTTTCTATTACTATTTTTCAATTTTAAATGTATTCTTTTATTTTAATTTTTCCTTTTCTCCGAAGATCGGCGGCGATCGGCGACGAACAGCAGCAGGCAAAACAAAGTGAGAGCCTCTTGTTTTTTAACAATGATTATGGAACAAAAAATCAACTTTTTTTTTTAAATTCTTAGTCTTGCTCCAAGCGTGTTCTCTTAAACAGAATCAAAAAAATTTTTAGGATCAGAATTATTTACGTTATCAAATAGGTTTTTCAATCTTTTTTGTTCCGGAGAACAGAATCAGAAAATTAGAACCATTGCCAAACAGGTACTAAGTAGTATCTAACGCAAATCTTACTCCAGGATAGCTCTCAGTTGCTTAATTTGGTGACTAATCAAGATTAAGAAGTGCCTGACGGTAGTATTATTAACTTTTTCTTTTCTTTTGTTTTCTTTTTTGAATTTTACCATTCGATGATAGTGGTTCGATCACGTGCTTGCACATAACCACGGGACACGCACGCTAGCAATGGGGAACTGAAAGTGAAACCTAGTCGGACATCGCACACGTTGACTCGCATGTTCTGTCCGTTTCTGCTTCCTATTCCATTTCCCCTTAATTTCTCACACGACGACTAGGAACAGCTGCACCTTATCTTCGCAATCCTACTTCCTACCCATCAATTTCGTTTTCGATTAATTTTTTTAAAAGTATTCAAGTTGCCCATTTCTTTGGGTATTAAAATGGGAAAAAGTGGTTGGGGGATTTGATCGAAGAATCTTCCGAAGTAAACGCTATTGCATCGTTTCGCGGATTGCAATCATGTTCTTGGGTCTGCCACGTAACCTGAATCCCCTCTCTCCCTCTCTTTTTCTTCCTTTGTTGTTGTTCGGAACACGACTCGCCATCGTGCGCCACAGATGCAAACTTTCGTCCTGGCGTGGCCGGTCCACCCAATGTTTTCTCTTGAACTACCCTCCGGAGCACGTCCGGAATCCATGCGGACCCCCGAGTAGCGGGAGGCACACGTTCGAATGAGTGAACCACTTTCTTGACACCGTAATTCCCAGGAGGTGCCCACGCATGGATATTCATTAGTCCCGTTAAATGGATATGCCGGATTGAATTATAAATGGACCAACATGAATAGATTCATTTAGCCCGTAATTGATCCATTTATCGCAACAAAAATTTAGTGACTCTCTGATTTAAAAAAAGAAAAATTTAATGGCTTGTACTCGAGCCATATTTGTAAAACACTTCTATGTTTAATTAAATCTAGGAAAACTCATACCTAAACTGAGGTGAGAGTGCAGAATGAGTGAGTACGAGACCGAGCGAATGCGAAAAAGAATGAATAGAGTCATAGAGATTTTTTGAGTTTAAGTAAGTTGTCAAATCATTTATGACCTATCTAATACTCATTTTATGTTTAAATTCATGTAATATAACTAATTCATATAACAAATCGGCTTATTATTTTTGAGTTGAGAAATTGATTTACGACTCATTTTAACTTACTAAGTATTTATTTGGATGAGAGTTTCAATCTAGGGTTTCAACATCTCTCTCTTTTTTTTTTTTGGTAAAGAACATCTCTCTCTTTCTTGAATTTCAAGAAAGTCAATTAAATCCGGCAGAGTCGACATGGAGCTTTTCCTATCTGACATCTAACAAGGCAACGAGGGAAGCAAGATCGATTCTGATAGACAAGAAGAAGCCAAACCGATCACGGCGGTTGCTGTCCGGTCTTGGCAGTGTGTCTGCTTTCCTTTTCTCGAGTTCCTGAAAGGGAACAAATTTCATCTCTCATTGGATGCATCGAAAAGAGGAGAGTCAGTGTCTTGAGTTACTGGCAAGTCACTGGGATCCGCACCAAAGTTGACTTCTACTTCAAGAATAAACAACCTCGGCTTCAACCTTGATCCTCAAGACAAAAGGGTTAAAATGATTGAAATGGAACCGACTTTCTACCCAATGTCCCGATTTTGTCGAATTGTTATTAGCGGTCTCTGATTTCCAAAAAGTGTTACAAAAAGAGAAAAATGACATCACGTAACGGCCGTCAATATGGTATTGTGAATTGATCGCAGATGAGCTGATTATTAAAGTTGCTCTCTAGAGAGACGTACGACGATGGCGAGTCATTGCACATGAATATTACTTGAAATGATCAACGAAGTCTAATTTTATTAATTTGCAAGTTCCCTCAATGCCAAGCAACAAATTTGAAAAGTAGGAAGTCTCTCACGGAACAGGAGAGAACAAACGACTCTTAGAAAGGGGAAACTTCAAGAAACGACGATAACTTAATAGTGCTTGTTTTGACTTTGACCGTTTAAAATTCTCAGATAAGCACTAAAAATTTTCTCTTTGAATGGGTTCCTTGTGCTGCTAATGCACCTCACGTCTTTGACATTTCATCGCCGTCCAGCGATCTAACCGAGCCCCGTGGAACCAACTTGTGGTCCTTACGACTATTTTGGTTGGAGAGGTCGGGCGGGAAAATAGCAAACTTAAATGATGAATCATCGATTTGACGAGTGCTTCTCAAACTTGCTAGCGACCTTTATGATATTTACTTGATTCTCCCTATATCTCTCGAGATTATGCATATATCTTCTTCGATTGTGCACATCCAGATTGATTAAATTTTGAATTATTTTTGTCTTGCCCTCAAATAATTATCCAATAAAGCCTATAATTATACTAATGTACTATTTGTGACTATCTTATCTTCTTAATAATAGCATTGGTCGGATTTAGAGAGATTGAAATACTAAATTACTTGTGACTATCTTATCTTCTACCATTTTGGGGGCCTAAACAGCGTTTCATCAGCTTGAATGCGGTATAACATTTCATTTACCGGCTTTTATTCCGTACGGCAGTTGCAATAGTGCATATGCGAATGAAAGAAAGTACAGGGGAACGATTAACGTAAATTTGCATTTTTTTTTTTAACTCAGTAATCTCATGAAACTCTGTGAACTTTCTGCTTCCACAGGTTGCTTGTGGGATTGCTGATATATAGTCGTTGTCATAGCTTCACCCGACCTAAAGAAGAAAAGGATTTTGATGTCAGTCGGCAATTCACGGACGAAAGATTGAGATACAATCTGGCCCATTGCAACCAGAAAGAGGTTTCAGCCCATAAGTTCTCGCCCCAAGGTGCAATTGTTGGGACCCAGAAGCCATGACAGATTATGAGTAGCCACGTTTTGCAGGTCTTCCGATTGTCCTCTTGTGCAATTCGATTTGGGCCCATGATGACCCACACAGGAAATTATCTGGCGTAGCAGATTTTGTCATTTTCTTTTGGATTTTACGCGTTTCATGCATGAACCTCAGCTCCCCTGAACAGCATGCATTGCTTGCTAAACAGCTTCAGAATCAATGGGAAGTTTTGAGGCGCGTATAAACTGTAGAAAGCAATGATGTAGCCATGTCAAGATTTGCGGAAATTACATTGCAGAATGACAAACGGTGAAGCTGCAGAATGTTCTTATCCGTTCTGATTCTTGCATTTGAGATGGTTGTTTAGACCGTAGAAGTATGAGATAAACACTGGATCAGTTGCACATGTTTCTGGTGCTTCTTCAAACCATTATCTATGCACATCCTCTTTGAGCCACATTTTGCTTTCTGATGTTTATAAAAACTTCCTTCCTTTCAAGGTATCTTTATGATGAATTTAAAAGAATGAAAGGGAGATGAAATTTGTTTCAGTTCGACCCGTTTGTTGTCACGTTTTCAACACAAGAGATTGCTCTGCCACTTCACCGGATAGGCTAGTCGGCTCGTTCTTATCGGAAAAGCGATATTTCCCATTTCAAGAACTGAAAAACTGATGGCCAAATTGGAAAAATACTTTGTGTGGTGGCAACTTCTTCGCATCTTGACATTAGAGGCAGATCAGCCAGCAGAAATCGAGAACGGCCGATCGGCTCTCGAGTTCAATTTAGAGGCGATAAAACAAAAGATCAGATTGATATATCGAGATGATTATCCTGCCCCGACAGACTCTTGGAGTCTACCAAAACCTACCTTCTAAATCTGTAATTTAGATGAGACTACAGTTTGAGCACATCGGATTTTCAACGAAGGTGTTGAAAATTGAAGAATGGTAATAAAAAACCGCTGGTGATCTTTTAAAAGTTTTAGAAATTTATTCCTCTTTCAATAGGAGAGTCACATAATCCTTGCAGTCTGCTTCATATATTCTTATGGCTCATCTCTTTCATCAATATTCATCACAGGCCACCAAACTATTATCAAGTTTGAGTGTCCATTACACATGGCTTCAAACCCATTCAAATCTAGAATCAATGTCAGAGAGAGGCCACAGTCCAACCATGAAAGCTAAAAACAAATGCTTATCAAAAACCCACATGAGGTTCCTGCTGATACAAGCAGTATTTTAGCTCGGCATATTCGCCGTAGATTTCGTGACGAGAAAGAAAAGCATAAATCTCTCTTCAACTAGATCCACCAAGCACCCTTCCTTCTTTCTTTTTTCTTTTGTGTTGTTCCATCAAAGATTCCATCGAGAAGCCTTTCCGGCTGCTGTGGGGCAAAGTCGGCCGAGTCTGTGTGGACTACTTTGCGCCCCACCCTGCAAAGTTGGCAGATTTCCAGCTCCCTGATCCGTAACATGTTAAAAAAAGGCTTCATTTAGGGCATTCATTTGTCTAAACAAGGGCTGTCAACACTAGAACCTTGGAAACTAGAGTAACATGCAAAGCAAAACTAGAGCCACTAATCGAACGCGAGCCCAGATGACGACTTCCTTCCACTTGCGAGGAAGGACCACCGGGAGACGAAAACGAGCATTCCTAAGAGAGATCTCCTCCAAATCATTGGTATTGCCTATTGAAAAGGCTCAATGATAAGGATTCGGAGAGTGGACGAGGAATGTGTATCTAAAGCAACGCTTTCTTTTTCTTTCCCCCCTATAGATTCCTTTGAAAATTTCTTCACAAGTTCTTTTCAGCTAATGATCATTTCCGGCCCCATTAGCCTGTGGCCAGAATCCAATGATTGGGACGGTCGCAACCTGACATGGGGGGCCACGTATTCCGGATACAGTTTAACTAATAGCATACGATGTAACTGTCCTAGAACAGCACGAATTTGCCCGAGAAAGGTTAATCTCCACATGTAGCCATACGTTGAGGGAAAGAGGAGCAGGACATAGAACCTGAATAAGTCGCAATGCACTTCAGCTCTTGTAAGGTATTTAAATAGGGGAGCTGCGGCCAGTTAAGAATTTGTTCTGGCAAGATTTCACCTTCCATTATTTGCTTTGGTACTAGTTGATTTTGCAAGTGGACATGATAGCATCTATATCTCCAGCACCAAAGATGCTGCCTGCAACTTCTCTTCTCGGAACCTTCCCCTTCCCGGTAATCTGGAGTTCTAAATTATCTTCCCAAATCATATATGGACCATTTCTTGTTGATTCTTGGATAGGTCTATGGACTGAGCTCAGGCCTAGCTGTGAGATTTCTTTCGCGAAAATAGGTCTCTAGGGCGGGACAACGCTAGACAACTTGCAGCTCTAGGGGTCGCATATTATCTCACCGCCAAACTCCGAAAGTGGGTAATCTTTTGACATTCTTATGCCCGTGGGATCTTGATTTGCGCTTGTAGTGGATTGCTTTCTTAGATCAGTCATTCGTTCCATCGAATATGTTGTCCAATCTTCTTGCAGAAATTGAATCTGGCCCCGTCGGATGCGGTGCAAGATTCTGTCCCAAACACAATCTCAAAAAGTAAGCTAGTAATCAGTATTAACACAAACTTGTATGCTGTGACAGTTAATAGGCGAAAGAAAGGGGCTCGTCTGGATGCAGTATTACGAAGTCCCGAGTTCCCCAATCCCCCCCCCCCCCCGTATGAACTGTTTCGGCCATACAACGATGCCCAGCATTCAAACAGAAGAAATCGATCTCTTCCGCAGAGATACACTCATATATCTTGATGACCCTGATGCTAATAAGGCAATTTACCAAGGGCCTTTGGCCTTTTTTTTTTTTTTGGAGCTAACAAGTAAAAGAATACTAATAATCTTCACAATAAGGACAGAAGAACTCTCTGTATATGGACCATGCAAAGATTCTGGTGCATTATTGCAATTTGGTTGCCCATGACCGACCAGATGTGCTGTGATAGGGTCTTCATCGTCTCGGAGGAGTGAGAGCGAAACAAACACATGGGCAAGTCAAGCTTCAAACAATCTGTTCACTCCTAGAGAAGTAAAAATTTCCGATGACTTTACCTCCTACTTAGAGTCATATCCAAAAGTGGCAAAAAAGACAATGCTTGTGCCTGTGTTGAGTTAAAAAATAAACTACACATGACAAAGAATTGAACAGATTATACCGAAGATATACCCTTGCGCAGAGCGCATTTATAGTTATTGTTAGAAGTGATTCCCCATCTGATATGCCCACTTCTACTCTATATAGTAATTGTAGAAGAGCCGAAGAAACCTCTGTACATCAGACATTTTGAAACACTGCCTCATTCTGCATTATATTTATCACGAGAACGTCATATTGGGTTAATGCCACAAATTTGACGGGTGGACTGGTAAATCTTGTTCGGTGTTCCTGATCTCCTGAGGCTAAGACAGAATATGTCCAATTTTTTACTCTAATCTAATCTAATCCTATCTAACCGGTTATTACTGTCCAGAGATAGAGCACTCTTTGGACATTAAAAGCACTTCCCAGGTATCAAGATGTAACCTTTTGTTCGAAAATGAAGGACCCAAGTGCTTCAGAGACGTTTAATGAAAATAATGCAGTGTCTAGACTCGAGGTCTGCTTCAACGGACCTTTTCACTGCAAAATCTCGAAAACAAAAATTCAAGAAAGGGGCGAATACTGCTAGAGAAGTAGGCGACTAATGTTGAACTTGTCGCGGGTAAGGACAAAGGGGCGTGTAGTAAGATCATTGGTAAGCAAGTGATGGTGTTGGTACGGACTCAGATAGCCAGCTAGAACTTGCTTGGAATGTTGTTCAGGGCGGAGAATATGTAAGGCAAGAGAGATCTCTTCTCCTGCAACAGGAAGATCAGAAGGGCACGAATCAGAGGCAGCTTTTTGGAAGCTGAACTCCATCAGAGTTCTTCTTGTTGCAGCCAGGGATATGGACTGTGGTGCAACACTGATCGTGGGTTTGAGCTTTGCATGGCCCACACCTACATGACCATGCAATGATGCAATCTGTGTAATAATTCAGAGAGTAAAAACAAGAGGGACAAATCTGCACAGAATCACTTGTAGGTGGGAGAAAGAAAAGGAA
The DNA here is from genome assembly GCA_019149425.1 of Psidium friedrichsthalianum. Lineage (NCBI taxonomy): Eukaryota > Viridiplantae > Streptophyta > Magnoliopsida > Myrtales > Myrtaceae > Psidium > Psidium friedrichsthalianum. Next base: position 10,184 of record JAGVVM010006961.1, read on the forward strand.
AAGTGGTCTCTAGGATTTCTGTTTTGTCCTCTTTTTACTTTTCCCTCTGTTTTTAAATACATGCTTTTATCTGTTGGGTACACGCTTCCTGGATCAGCCACAAGAGGCACTCCTACAAATATCTCAAGATCTGATCTGCGAAGATTGGTGTCCAGTAGAAGAATGCATTTCAATCGTTCATCAAAAAAATATTAAAATATTTGTTGTGAGGTGCGACATCTCATGAGAGGAATGTTAAAATACACTTGAGCGTCGCTTTTTTAGGATGGTGAATTGATCATTCGATAAATTATAATATTTTTGTACATGGCTAATTAGTAGATTTACTCTTTTCTTGTTAATGAATTCACATGATTTATCACAGATAAATAAGGCAAGTTTAATAATAATAAACGTCCTTAAAAAGTTGTTGAAGATACTGATTCTCCATATCCCGTTACATACATCGTTGTTTTGTTTTTGTTTTTTTTTTTGTGTGGTTACTATGGAGACGAATCATTAGAAATTCCCTTTACAAACGTTAGCAAAGATTTGTAGGCCAACTGGCTCTACCCCACCACTTCCTCCTCTCCAACTGCTTATAAAGAGCTGGCCTTTGCCACCTCTTCTGTTCATATCATCACTCGACTGATAGTCGTCCTTTTCTTCTCTTTTCTTTGCTTTGACTCCTCTTTATCTTTCTTTCCTCTCTTCATCACCGACACCGTCCAAGCAACCCGGCATTCTCAGCACAATCTGAACTAGTCATTTCAATCTCTCGATCGGGTTAGGGAGAAAATGGCATCCAGTTCGATGTCGAGGGGTTCGAGCTCGTGGACGGCGAAGCAGAACAAGGCGTTCGAGAAGGCACTGGCGGTGTTCGACAAGGACACGCCGGACCGCTGGCACAATGTGGCCAAAGCCGTGGGCGGCAAAACTGCTGAGGAGGTGAAGAGGCATTACGAGTTGCTTGTGCAGGATGTGAAGCATATTGACTCTGGCCACGTCCCCTTCCCTAATTACAGGACTACCGGGCATGGAAACGTTGATGGTGAGGACAGCAGTTAGTACTTGTAATATATACGCGAAGAGCACAGAAAGGACCAACTTTTGATCTAAGTTAAATTGACAGCAACGAAAAAAGAAGTAGTTTTCACATTTCCTCTTTCAGCATATGGTTGCTAATTAAGTCAGTTTAAGGTCAGTCAAGTAGCTAGATCAACTTTTGACTTTTTTAACTACGTGTCAAACAATTTTAAGCGGCTGGAGATTGCACCGGCAGACTCTTCCTTCTAGAATGATTTTGACTGTTATTACATGCATCATTTATGTTGGTCTGGGTACTTCTTGTATCCTCATCAATCATCAGCATATTCTCTCTCTTCACTGCTCCTCATGAGCATCATCATCTGTCAAAAAAAAAAAATTCCAAAATACGAACTTTATGTTTTATCACCACTACTATCCCCTTGCATACGATGAAAGAGCAGCTCAAGTCTGACCAAATGCGAAGATGACGACGCACGAGTTGACGTCCTATAACTCATGTCTATGTTTCTCGTCATGCAGGATGAAGAATCTGAAGCTCCATTGAAGTGTGATGTCTTTGGGAGAGACAGATATATTTTAAAAAAGCATTAGATATATGGTAATAAGAAGACCAGTACTTGTATTAGCTTTAGGAATAATGATCACAAGCGGTGATTTAAGTGTTTGAATATCGTCAAGTTACGTGCTCCCTAGAGTTGTACTCAACTGCATATTTTTCATTCTGCAACTATAAATTCTCAACGTATTAGCTATATTGTTGCTCATGCTATGATCATTCTACAGGTACATGTATGACTGTATGCGAGTTTCTTTATATCCTTACGTTATGGGATAGTTCCATGCATAAATAGAGTTACGTACATGACCGTATGAGTATGAGTTTACCCTCCAAGATTCACTTGATGGGTATAAATCAAAGATTTCGGAATCAAACTAAAAACCGAAGAATCGATGCTTCAACACAGACAGGTCACAAGCCTTGCTCTATCATTTCATGGATCTCCTTTTCCTCTTCTTTTTTTCGTCATTTCTTTTGCGGTGGACCGCGAGATGGATACAAGATGTGAGAGCCATACGTGAGAATTGGAGTGATGAAGAGTGCATCATGTTTATAGTGACGCTCGAGGTAGGCTAAACACGATCTTTGGAGGCATTAACTTGCTGGGATTCTCTAGCCAAATGCCTGGTTTGACAGTTCGTTGAGAAAAAAAATGAAAAAAAACAGAAGCTGCAATAATGATACCTATAATCATCTGCTTAAACGGTTCCGTTGATTAACTCTCCTAGTTGGTTTAAGTTGCAGATGTGTTTCCTTATTGTAATCACTTGTGCAATGATGCATGACTTTTGCATGACTTTAGAAAGTGACAGATTTGAGGTGCCTAACTGTGTAGGGAGTCATAACTCATGATTAGGAGGAACAAAGAACTTCGAAAGTGAGAAGCTGGATCGAACAGATTTGGGTATTCTTTTCATTCCCTTTTCTCCAGAGACCTTTAGGATGACGAAAAACATTCCATGTGTTTCCCATTACTTGCATCACTGATTATTGTCGGCAGTCAACAGATGTGGGACGCAAGACATCGCTAATCCCTCGAAAAGTACGACACAGACCTCTTTTAAGCAACGTGAATCGGACATGTAGTGGTGTGGCTTAGCCCGAGACCTGATTAATTAGCTAGACAACAGTGAAAGTGGAAGTGCCTAGGGAGTGGCGAGGTTGGGTTAGGTTGGTTAGCTCACCTACTTCTCACAATGTACGAGAGATGGCCCGTGCCTCGAGCACCGTATCGTACGACGTTGGCCATATCTTACCTGTTTGGTGAAGATTGAGAGATCGATCGTGTCTTGTCCTTGGCCATCCAATCATTCTCCCGCCCGCCAATCGTGTTACCGACAGAAGGTTTTGAGGACAGACAAGATGGATTTTATTCAAAATCAGCGAATTAAATGGATGAGGTCAAGCTCGAAAAAGAAAGCGAACTCCTTACTGAAAGCAATCGAGGAGAAAGATGTGGCCAGGAGAGATGGAGAGAATTTTTCTATATGGTCATTCACTTGTAAACAGAGTACACAGAGGTATAAGTAGCATAGACAAAGTATAAATAAAAGGAAATAAAATATACATAATTTGTATATTCTTAAAGTGAAGAAATAATCCAATCAATCAGAGTCAAATCTTCAAGTCTAATCTTCAATTAAGGAGATCATAATTTTCTGTTAGTATCTCCAACACTTACCCTTAATTATTCAGTGCATATGTGATTAAGCTAGCGTTAATTGCACTAGATCGAATTGTGGCTAAAAGAAATATCAAATGTGTAATTAAGATGCGAAGTTAAGCTTTCCCAAAGAATTAGCTATTTATTGCAAGCGAAAAAATCGGTCTCATGTAATAAATGCTTTTTTAAGAGATTTGCTTAAGAAACATTTTCACCTATGCGAGTTTCTATAAATATATTAAAATGGAGGTAAAAGGACACTTTTAGTGCCATAACTTGTGTACGGAAATCACTTTGGTGCTAAAAATTTCAATCGTATTATTTTAGTGCCAAGTCGGAGTCAAAAGGATCACTTTGGTGCCTATTCCGACCAAAAGTACCACATGTAATTAGTAAATAAATTTTTAATAACATTTTAAAAAAATAAATAAGTCCACATGGACTGCCATGTGGACTTCTGCACTTTAAAATAAATTAAAATACATCAAATTCAAGTTTAAAAATTAGCTAAAATTTAATTCGTTTAAAATAAATTATTTTTAAAAATAAAATTAAAATAAGCTTAAAATGTAAAAAAAAAAAAAAGTAGAGAAGCCATAGGCGGCGAGGGTTGCTGTAACCTTCGCCGCTGTTGCCCCACCATCGTCGACAACGGATGGCAAGGGTGGGGGATGGCCCAACGGGGGCCGCCAAGCCCCGGCCAAGGGCTGGTGACCCCCGCCGGAGATAAGCAAGGGCCTGCAAGTCCTCGCCCAAATTTGGGTGAGGGTGGTGGCCCTCACCCAGATTGGGCGAGGGTCGCTGGCCCTCGCCCACATCTGGCTGAGAGCCACCATTGGCTATTGCCGGTGATGGTGGAGCAGCGGTGGCGAGGGTTACGACAACCCTCGCCACTTGTGCTTTTTTTTTTGGGTTTTAGCTTTTTTTAATTTATAGCTTATTTTTCAAATTATTTTGATAAAAAATTTTAATTTAAAAAAATGCCATGGTGGATTTCTGGCGAGCCACGTCGGTGTCATATATTAATAAAATAAGGCAACATCGGATTTTCAGCTAACCAAATTGGACTTGGCACTAAAATGATCGTTTTTTCAAAAATTTGGCACTAAAATGATCCGATTGACATTTTAGTACTAAAGTGATCTTCGTACACAAGTAATGGCACCAAAAGTGTCCTTCTGCCTAAAAATGGATCATAAACTTATCTCTTAACCTATATATGATGAGCTAAATTATTATATGAGTTTCTTTTATTCAATAAATTAGTTATAAATGAGTTTAAACATAATAACATGTTAAATGGGTTGTAAATAAGTCATAAATAGCTTTACAACTTACTTAGACTCAACTCATCTCTATAACTCTTTTCATTCTCTCTCGCCATCACTTAATCTCCCGTTCACTTGATCCGCACTCTCACCTCAATTTCTTTATGAGTTTTTTCTAGATTTGATTAAATATGAAAATGTTTTAGGAATGCAGGCTGGATCGGTATAAGTTAGGTATGTGTTTGATCGGATACGAGTCACTAGATTTACATTGCAAAAAATGGGTCATAAACTAGTTAAATGAGTTTATTTGGGTCAGACTATCTATGACCCGATTCAAACCGAACCTGACTTACCCATTTGACGGGTCTAACTATACACCTCAACAAATGTGCTGTTCATATTTTTGTAATATTTCGATGAGTTGTGCTACAAAAATTGAGCTTGACACAGGCCACTTGTAATGGCTAAATAAAAGTTAGTTTATTAAATCGATCAACAAGTTAAGGTAACAAACTATGGGTATTCATTCAAATAAGTACATCATATTATGTTCTCAGGGCTAATTAACATCATGTCGGATCCAATTATGTAAATTGGTCTAAGCGCACATACTTAGCATTTTCAACGAGTTTGTAGAATTCATTTGCATAAACACTGCACTTCTCCATAAACCTAGCTAAACGATCAATCCCCAAGAAGTACAATCCAAGTTCATACGAAGAATTTCGTAAATATTGAGGAGTACTTTTTGAAACAATTATGCATTTTGAATATAAGCCACTCTCCTTTGGACTTTTTAGCTCAGACTCATTAATAGACCCCCGCGGTTTATCCATGGACAGGCTTTGCTGGGCTTCTCGAAATTGCGGTCGAACAGCCAGGCCTTCCCTCACCAATCAGTGTTACGTTCTATTGTCCGAAGCCCTTAATTCCAATGACAGACCTCGCCGCTCAAGCCTGCATTGGCCGCCATGCCAATGATCAAGTTTAGTAGGTTAACTCTTTTTATGGGTTTTTCTCCCTCATTGTCTCATCAAGCTTGGCTCTAGACTCTGGAGTTCATTAACTTGGGTCGGTTGTTGGCTGATTTGCACTTTCATCAAATGCCCTGTGGTTCTTTCTCAGCGTTACCAATGGTCATCGTATATGATTATTGAGTTGAAAACTCATTTAGGATCACAATTCACCTATATATTCAGTAAGCTAGCACCACTGAGAAGATGATATACTCTGCCACAGTTGTCCGCACTTTCAACTTCCTGGGTGGGAGAACTTGTTCACAAGACAAATTTATTCATTTATAATTTAGTACTTTGCCTTTTGGGCTAAGACTTTGTATGCCAGATACACAAAATAAGCTTAAGACTGAACCGTCATCCTGTGAATTGCAACCAAAGGTGAATGGTAGCCAAAGACCGTTGCTTTCTTCTTGTTCATTTTTGCATCTTAAGTTAACCGTCAATACAAACATCGACATGCGTGCAATCACATGATGTAGTCCAACAATCCCGAGGAGATTATTCATGCCATATTCATGCCATGACAAAGAAATGAATTAATTAGTACATCTGATACACACATTTTTGCAGCAAAGAAAATATTTTGCAGCCCACCTTGTCGTGCACCATCCATTAAGTTTGGGGGAGGCCAGACGCTCCACTTTGGAGAAATACTTCTCCAGTTTATGTTGGTGGGAATTTTCTCTTTGTTACAGAAGGTTTATTGATCCATGATGGAACAACTTGGTTTGATGAATTATGCTGATGATGAGGCCATTGAAACTTGCAATTTGTGGGCTGTGTATGCCAGAGATGAGATGGCCCTTTACTAAATCACAGTGATGATGTTAGAAGAGTTCTCACGTGAGTTCAGTAGGACTTCTTGTATTGAATACCTGCCAAAGTTAAAAAGTTGGCTCAATCTCGCTGCTGTGACAACTTGTAAACACTACTACTCAATAGAAAAACTTCAAACGAGAAAGATTTCTTCTACAAGAAGACCAAAGTATCAAAGTAATAATCATTGTGGGCCGCCACAAAAAATTTTCAGCAACTCGGCACCTATGATCCTTACACTGATTACCTCGATACATCAGCATTAACATCAACATTAAATCACATTTATCTTAAATCAGTTGGGGTCGATACGGATCATTAAACACCCGTTTTGATCTCATAGTTCATCTAAGATTTCATATTAAGATTCAACCCATCACGGTTACTAACGACTTGAATAAGGCAGCAAGAAAATTCTGCTCGTAATAAAAGTGCAAAGGGCAACACGAAAAGTAAAAGCTCCCAATCATTGTAATGATGGCCCCCACACAATCACTGACACAGGTTTGCCATCCATCCGTGCGTTCTAGGGTGACGGTCCTGGGACCCCTTCTTGGAGGACCCTGCCATCAAACTAAGAATAGTAACAGCACAGATGGCGACACAGCTGCCAATGCCTAACTTCTCAAAGTTCTTTTCTCTTGCTTCACTTCTGGATTTGTAGAAGTCCCTTGTTTCCCTTTTCCACTTCTCATAACGAGCAAGACTTTCGGCTTCATAAGAATCCATCCGCTTATAAATTTGACCCATCTCACGTTCAAAATCATAATGAAAACCTGCACGCTCATGTTCCTACATCGAATGTTACAAAAAGTTAGTCATGGCACGATATCTTTTACTTCGTGGCAAGACAATTTACTTTTGAACGTAGGAATACTCATGTGTTAAAGAATGGATTCCCCGACGAAAAAGGTCCAAGAAAAGGAAATTTAAAAGACTAGCTACTTATATGAGTTTTCAATTTGCCTACCCATAGGAAGGATGATGGGAAAAATGCATTGCTAATTGCTAATTAGACATAGCACAAAATGAAGGCAGAGATTAACAGAAGAAAGGTGGTAGAAATACAGACGGTCCATTCCTCAGAATTCCATACTTCAGGCTTAAACTTTGAACATTAAATTCTTGAATTATTTCAGTCTACAAAGCACACACACTGTGTCAAAATCATCAAATTAGCAGCACTTACCATATCCTCAGTGCCAGGCTCATTTTCACTCTCGTTATGAAGTTATTCTCCACGCATTAATACTCAAGAATACTATTAAACAGTTGGCATGTAGGAAAAATAGACAAAACTTGCATAGACAAAAAAAAAAAAAGCATTTTTTACATTCCGTGCTTCTACTTTCGAGACAAAGAATTAACCTGGTCCTCCAAACCATCATTCCAAAATTCAATGATTCTGGCGAAACCCCAGAGAAACCATTTAGCATTGGTTTCTCCACGAAAATAAAAAATTTAGAGGCTTAATAAAAATTCATCAACTAACACATATATTACCGGATGCGATCGTGTCTTTTTTTCAGAAAACTCTTTCGAAGATGATGAGCTTGAAGTTGAATGGGCTTTCAATGGGTGACGCCTCATCAAACAATTCTCCACCTTGATCCCCACTTGAAGCATACGTTTAACTGAGGCCATTCTGCGAGGAAAAAGAGAATTAGAAAGGATTGGTGAGGAAGAAGATGAAGAAAGTTCAATTCATCAAGCAAATTACATTTCACAAAGCAGGTTCATAAATCAATACATATTACTTTTCACCATTCCTTTCATAAAGCGTTTTTTTGAACCATTTACAAATAGTCAAACATCTAGTCAACCTCACACTAAATTGGGATGGATACTTCAATATTTCAAATTAGGTAAAAAAGTAGTAAACCCCCCGTCTGGCTTTATGCAAGAAACAACATGCGCTAAAACACACTTATAGAATTATTCCAAGAAAATATCAAACCAGGATGCGTCTTTCACAACTCATACCGGACATCTAATTCTGATTATTATCAATATATGAGTTTACAAAACCAATGTTCATGTTCTTGTGTCTAATCATTAGTCATCTGACATTATGCTTTCAAAATGTGTGAAACCTGTTACTCCAAACTAACGACACACAAACAATTGGGCGAATTACTATTTTGAACAGGAGAGTCGGCTTGGCTAATAATGCATTCTGGTGCTCTCGAACTTTTCCTCATCTATAATTTTAAAACTAAGACCAATGCCAAAACTGTGATTGTGACAAAAAGAAAGACCAAACCAAACATTAATCACCTATGAAACATCTATCACGAAAAATCACAGTAGCTGTACTGGTCCATTCGGCATCAAGATATATAAACGTTCGTATGCATTGTCATTGGTGACGTTTATGACCAACCCAAAGGTTGCATATGTATCTATAAGTATCTCCAATAAAAAAAAAAATCTGTATTCGTTCGCTTCATCCAACTCCATATATCACTAATTACGCATCATCCACGAGCTAGTGATTGCAGTTAGCACAACACACACTCTATCTAATACTCATCATCGAATCACCGAACACTACTCGGATATGAACGGCCGTACTGCTTGGTAGAATATTTGAATCATCATAAGTGATCAAGCGAAAATCGAGATTACAAGAAGTGACGATGTAATCCGAATTTCAAAGAGAGGCAAATGTCGCGCAAGATCTCTAGAACTCTAGGTTTGGCCCCTTGAAATACCTGCCCTGTGTGACGGTTCCCTGGAACTTAGGGAAACAACCCCGGTTGATGTGGGTGAGTGTATAGTGGTGGGGACAGAACCGTGAAAGGGTTCCACGATCCTTTTTCAAGATCAGTGGGGTGGGTAAGGAGATGCAAGGGCTCGTGCCCATTAATTTGGACAGAACTACGTGGGTGGAGGTGGGTGAAGACTGCAAAAGAAAATCCAAGCTGGCCGTCTGCAACCGCTATAATGCCTGTATTTGACAGATATTCAAATCAGGAAGCTTCCTCATAGAAGAGTATCTAATCGACCAAACAGAAGAGAGAAAAATGCGTCGGAAAGATTTGGTATATCGGGGTAGTTTATATATTCAGTGATGCTTGAGGGGGCGAACCCCAATGGCCTTTGTAGTTATTGGTTTCACAAAAACTTGTTTTATGGATGGGTCAACAAGCAGGGAAGGGTTTTAGTCTACGGTCTTAGTTTGCTAAGGGTGTTTTGAACGGAGTCTAGATTTGGAAAAGTTGATATCTGATAAGGAAGATGAAGGTCGAATGTTTTTTTTTTTGGGTAACCGAAATAAATAAACGGGCCGGGATTAGGAGAATCGCTCGGCAAATTGTAGAGGCAAATCCTAAGTCGGACCTGTATGTTGAGGAGTCCGATCTCAAGATAAGAGGTAAACAGAATTTTTTTATATAGAAGATTTTGGAAATCTCACGTGAACGCCAAATTTTAAGCGACAAAGATCAGGGCGTACATTTATCTGGAAGAAAAAGAGCTTGTGTTTTTTTTTTTTAAGCCTCTCTAAAACCGTTTACGTTCCTCAGGAGGGAGCGTAAAGTGGACTAGTTTAGGAGACCCTTCAGGTGCCTCGAGGGAGGCCAAGACTGGATGGTCGGCTATGGTAAGATCCGCTTTTAGAGATATGCAGAGAAAATTTTGGAAGCGATTTCTTTTTATATCCTCTGCTCCTCCGTTGTCAAATCTGTTCGGCCTTTCATGAGTTCCCAAACGAATTCTTAGCTTCTACAGTCTCGGGTCACTCCAGTCAAAAGCCCGAATAAGAGCACCTCCTCTCGATCTTCACAATGGCTCAAAATTCTTCACCATCGAACTTTGGAGAAGTTTAATGTTGAGATTTTTCTAGCGCGAATTCTCAAAACGCAGCAACGAAAACCACCATCTGCATACCAAATGCTGAATAGATATTCATTATATTCTTGGAAGGATAAATGAATATTTATAGACCCTTTGATAACTACGAACGATTAAAGATGGTCTTGTCTAAAACATCACATAAAGTAAAATTAATTTTTGCCAGGG
>JAGVVM010006962.1:0-10988 GCA_019149425.1 Psidium friedrichsthalianum
CCGCCGCTGGAGTTCTGAGGAACGCCTTCGGCCTGATGGTGTCGGCTTCGCGACGAAATATCGGGCAAGATCTGCTGGGGAAGCAGAAACCCTAGCCATCCGTGAAGCCCTTCAGTTCGGATTGCAAGTACTAGAAGATAAGCAAAGGACAGATTGTGCTGGATTCGGCGGTTCAGAGCAGGTGATGGAGATTGACTCTGACTTTCTCCCCGCCGTACGTTGGATATTGGGCTGTGAAGAAAGCCCTTGGCCTGTGCGAGATATTGTCGAAGACTGCAGGGCCATGCTGGGCCGCATGGCAAATGTTACGCTAGCCCATTGCCCCCGTACAGCTAACCAGGTCGCTGATTGGATTGCAAAAGCCCACCGTAGCAATTCCCTAAATCCGAGTTGGCTTCTTAAGCCGCCTCCTTCCCTTTGGACTTTGTTATGTTTAGACTGTAGTTCTCTCATGTCTCGTTTACCAGGTTATGAATGAAATTACGAGTTTTCCTGCCAAAAAAAAAAAACTCCATTCACCTCATTTGTATTCGGGTTTCGTTTACTCAATAAATCAAAATTTGACTTTTAGGTCGACATTTTGGTCAAACACCAAAGTCGACCCTTCGTCAACATTTTGAAAAATCTGAAAAAAAAAATAAAAAAAAATTATCAATTCGAATTTTTGCAAGCTTAATTGAACTTTTAATTCTTAGTTTTTACCCAAAAAAAAAATATCGAGAGTTCACTTTTCGATCAACTTGATGACTTTGATCATCGGTCAAGAAATTTCAAAATTGCATAAGAATCCATCCGATTCCACTTGATTTTTTTGAATTTTAGTGAATATTATATTCAATCAGCAGAAAAGATTGGTTCTCGACATTTGATCTATGGATCGTAATACCTTAAGATTGCAAGTCAATTTCAAGAGGTTGAACTTGAGACGGTCGGACATTATTCGAGGACAAGTTAAGGGCCCGATCAACCCCTCATTAATAGGGGCAATTAACCCAATTCAAATCCAATTAGACCAAATTGATTGAATCTTGATATCAGTTTTTCCAAAATCATGGTAATTTAGCAACAAGGTCAAACTCGGTAAACCCATTTGACTCGACTAGGTTTGACCCACTTCGGCCGAAGCCCAACTCAGCCTATTGGGCTGACTCAAGTAAGTCATATTGAAAAGAATAAGATAATTAGAGGGCCTCGGCCCGACCCGGTGAACCCTGGTCAACACGATTGGACCAAACCGACTTGGCCCAATAGGTCAAACCGCATTTGGATGTATTGGACCCACTTAGCAAAGACAGTAAGCCCAATAAAATAATTAGAGCGAATTTAGATAATCAAAGGACCCCGGATCAACTCGAGCCAACCCGGGTGGACTTCATTGGGCTCGGCAAATTAGGCTGAAACCCAATTGGGGCATTTCTTCAGCCGAAGTTGTTCCCACCAAGGCAGATTCTCCATCCACACTGCACTGGCAGAGGCAGTCGTCATGTTTAGATGGGCAAAAGTAACCCTCATCTAGTTCTTCCTTTCAACTCTAAAACCAGCAAGTGACCAGCGAACTAAATAAAAAGAATAAATTATACTCTTTAGATCTTCTTATATACAGTGTATATGCGAAAAAAAAAAAATTACAGGCGGTAGTCAATCTTTAACTTAACTTCCCTATCCCATTAGATCTGTAGGTTCTTACTAGATCGGCTCAGTTTTTAATCAAAAACTTGTGATTTGGTACTCACACAGCTCCTCATGGGCCATCAATAAATCTAGGGGCCGCACAAATGCCCATTTATATGTTGGATTGTAGTTGCTTTCAAGAGCAAAAAAGCCCAAGCAAAAGAAAGAGGTTTAAAAAAAAAAAAGCTGTTGATATAATGCTTACAATGCTAGTCGGTGGGTATTGGACCCTCAAGAGTTAGTCAAGTCACTTAATCTAGGGCTGTCAAAAAGGCCAGCACCGGCCCGGCCTGGCTCGGCCCGACCCGAAAATTTCCCCAATTTTTCGGGCCGGGCCTTGGTACTGTTCCCTTACAGTACCGACACTATTCTGTACAGTACCGGTACTGTTTCAATAAAAAATTAACATTTTATTTTAAAAAACAAAGCTGGAAAGAAAAAAAAAAGCAGAGTGTTGGGCATTGCCGCCGCCCATTGCCGGAGGGTCCGCGGCCCGGGCTAGGATGGCCAGCCCTCACCAGGCCAGGGCGAGGCGTCGCCGGAGAGAGCAATCACCAGGTGGTCGTGGGCACAGGACAGGTCGAAGCCTGGGAAGCTACAATAAGAGGGCTACCGGTCGCAGACGTAGAACGGGAAGGCGATGTTCAAGCTGCCGCAGGCGACGTCGAAGCTGTAGTTTCCGAAGTGGGGGTTGACGAGGGAGAGAGAAGAGCAACAGTGATGAGAGGTTTGTGCATTGGGAGAGTAGAGAGGGGAGGTGCAACGACGCTTCTGCTTCTGGTTCTAGTCATTGTAGATTGATGGGGGTGGTGGAGATTTGTCGAAGTTGGTGATATCATGCGTAGAGAGAGATGCAGAAATCTTGAGGTTCTTGGTCATATGCAAGAGGAGCATTGCCTTGCTAGCCATTTGAAAAAAGTGGGTGGTGGGTGGTAGATATAAAGAGCCTTCAGACTACTCTCACCACCGCCTTTGTCTCCTTCCTCTCCTTTGGCCTCCGTCCATTCTCTTCCTATTTTAGCATCCACACTCTTACAGCCCTCCTCTACTTCCAAAGCTTTTGAAGCTGGTTCTCGTCTCGCTTGGCAAGAGAAGGAAGAAGCAGAAGAGAGGGAGAGAGATGCGGAATTGCTAGGCCATTGATGCGGCGACGCTGGTGATCCAGCACCCATGTGGGAAGGTAGAGAACTTGTACTGGCCCGTTTGCGCCGGTGAGATCATGAAGATGAACCCCGGCCACTACATGGTTCTCCTCATCTCCATCGCCGTGTGTTTGCCACCGCAACCACCTCATAAGAACGCTGCTCATGCCAAAGAGACATGCTCCGCCCCCGCCGCCTCGGCCGATAACAATTCCGTCCGCGTGACCCGCATTAAGCTTCTCCGGCCAACGGATACTCTTGCTCTTGGCCAAGTTTATAGGCTCATCACCCGCGTGCGTTGTCTGGTTGCTTTTGACTTGGAGATGCGATAGAGAGAGGAGAGAGGAGAGAGAGAGCTCTGATTCTTCTGACAAAATTGAAAGTGTGTGGTGTTGTCTTGTCCAAATCCACCTCATATCTGTTGAAAATCTTGAGCTTTGTATTTTAAAATGAAAATTTAATTTTTTAAATAATATAAATAAAATACGAATATCTTGGAGTTTGATTTAGAAAAAAAAAGGCCTGGCCCGACCCGACCCGACCCGAATATCTTGGACATATTTGATTCGGGTATCGGGCCGGGCTGAGCTTGGAGCTGTTTGGTTTCGGGCCGGGTCGGGCCTACATGAGACCCGGCCCGACCCAACCCATTGACACCCCTAACTTAATCCTCCAAAATTCCCCTGGTGGAAGGTGAGGAAATAATATTTCTTCTCTCGTCATCTAAATCTGCAACATCAATCTCATTACAATAACTTTTTGACAATCTCAATTTAGCATTCCACCACCTTAATAAATCGCTCAGTTTCGATATTGAGGAAACATCATGTGAGAAAACTGAAATAAACCTGATCCTCCCACTTCATTTTTTGTTCAATGGACATTGGTCTATAGGTCGAAGACTTTTCCTTGAGTCGCGGGATTTTGTTCGCAATTGATGGAGCTCTGCGACCTCATCGCACAGAATTCCACTCAATTCGCCGATAAACTAGCGTGGATTACATTGATAGTCCATATTAAATTCAGGATTGCATTAATTATGTGTTTAGCTCTTGCCCAAGACAAGTTAAAGTCAGATATAGTAGGGATATAACCTGGATAAAAATATCACATAGAGGAGGTGGGATAAAGGTGAATATAATTCCTAATATCCATGATGTAAAAGTTACTTTTCTGAAATAACAAACTTCTTAAACCAATTAAAATAATATCGAATTATAATTTCATAATAAATTTCAAAATGACAAACAACAATTTTATTTTTATCTGTTTCTATTTTTTATTTATATATTCAAACTTCTTTCAATCTTACAATATACATTCGATATACATAAAACTATATATTTATTATTTGTATTTATTACCTATCTTAGGTATATTAATATGGTTCATTATTTAGTAAAATTATATTAGAGAATGATGGAAGGGAAAAAAGAAATTAAAAAAAGAAAGCGAAAACATTATTAAAAAAAAAGCAAATAAAAGTCGAGTAGGCAAGACTGTCGCAAGAGATTCTTATGATCTCCATTTATGCAATCTTTAAGTTCATTTATACTGATATCTCGTTCATACATAACAATTGACATGATAGGATTTGAAAATATCATATTTCATTACTCCGATTCACCAAACATGAATATGATACAGCAAGATTGATAGATTTCATATCATATCATATGGAGTATTATCCCACCTAGAAATACAAACCACTAAACGCAACCCAAGGGTGGAGTTGAGATCATTGAATTCCAGCCCCCGCTGGATCCCATTACCAATTTACCATCCCTTAAATTTTTCGAAATTTCTCTCCTCTGATTCTCACATAAAAGGGTTATGTTTCACCCAATTTTCCATACCCCTTCCATATTCCCTCTCCTCTCCTCCCACCGTAATTTGCCAACTACCATTTTTCGCAAAAGACTGACGACTAAGTATCTGTATGATAACCATTCTGATTTTAATTAAAATGACATTTCCTAATTTTCTTCCATAGATGATTTTTACAGAATCAAAATGCGTTTGCTAACAGTGTAGAATTTCTGTTCCTAGAACGGAAACGTGTTTGGTAATAATACATAATTTTTATTCTTGGGAATAATTTCTCTTCCCAATTTTGTCATTTAAGTCAAATAATCACATAGTTACTTTATGAAATTTCCTCATACATTTCGAATTAATCAATGATTAATTTATATTGATTCTTTTATATAATATATTACATATTGAAATGTAAAAATAAATATCAAGAATCATCATGAGCTATTTTCGTCATTTATTAAGGGTTTCATCTAACTCCTTTGAGCGAGCAGACAACCAACACAAGAGAAACCCTCATTTCTGCAAAGAAAATGCATTACACTACCTTGCATTGATGTGCATTTTTTGTTCTAGGAAATCAAATTGAATCTTAATTCACAAAAACTAAAGACCGATAGCTTGTTAAGTGTTTACACTGATTATTTTTGTCTTTTTTCCAAAATTTTCTAAAACTAAACTAAGTCTAAAATACAAAACCTAGGCAAATCACAACCAATAAATTCAAATGCACAATTAAGGATCACGGAATGAAAATTGCATCATAAAATCCAAATGAAGTCCTAAGGACTTAAAGAATGTGGTTCGATTTAATTCCAAAGGTGTTTATGAGTTTCCTAAAAAAGAAGAAAATCTATCAAATCTAAGGAATTTAAGTCCAAAATTATGAAAATAAGGTCAAACTAGCCTAATCTAAGCTTTTTTTTTATTTTTAAGGATTTTCTTATTTTCTGATTTTTTAGAATTTTTCCAATTTTTTTTTGCTTTGACTTTTTGATTTTAGTTTTTATTATAAAAATAAAAGTCAAAAATAAAAAAAAATTGGAAAAATTCTAAAAAATCAGAAAAAATAAGAAATCCTCTTAAAAATAAAAAAAAGCTAGATTAGGCTAAGTGTTGACTTATTTCATAAATTTGGACTTAAATTCCTAGATTTGATAGATTTTCTTCTTTTTTAGGAAACTCATAAACACCTTTGGAATAAATCGAACCACATTCTTTAAGTCCTTAGGACTTCATTGGATTTATGATGCAATTATCAATTCCGTGATCCTTAATTGTGCATTTGAATTTATTGGTTGTGATTTGCCTAGGTTTGTATTTTAGACTTAGTTTAGTTTTAGAAAAATTTTGGAAAAAAAGAAAAAATTAATCAGTTGTAAACACTTAACAAGCTATCGGTCTTTAGTTTTTGGTGAATTAAGATTCAAATTTGATTTCACTAGAACAAAAAATGCACATCAATGCAAGGTAGTGTAATGCATTCTTTGCAGAAATGAGGGTTTCTCTTGTGTTGGTTGTCTGCTCGCTCAAAGGAGTTAGATGAAACCCTTAATAAATGACGAAAATAGCTCATGATGATTCTTGATATTTATTTTTACATTTCAATATGTAATATATTATATAAAAGAATCAATATAAATTAATCATTGATTAATTCGAAATGTATGAGGAAATTTCATAAAGTAACTATGTGATTATTTGACTTAAATGACAAAAATTGGGAAGAGAAATTATTCCCAAGAATAAAAATTATGTATTATTACCAAACACGTTTCGTTCTAGGAACAGAAATTCTACACTGTTAGCAAACGCATTTTGATTCTGTAAAAATCATCTATGGAAGAAAATTAGGAAATGTCATTTTAATTAAAATCAGAATGGTTATCATACAGATACTTAGTCGTCAGTCTTTTGCGAAAAATGGTAGTTGGCAAATTACGGTGGGAGGAGAGGAGAGGGAATATGGAAGGGGTATGGAAAATTGGGTGAAACATAACCCTTTATGTGAGAATCAGAGGAGAGAAATTCGAAAAATTTAAGGGATGGTAAATTGGTAATGGGATCCAGCGGGGGCTGGAATTCAATGATCTCAACTCCACCCTTGGGTTGCGTTTAGTGGTTTGTATTTCTAGGTGGGATAATACTCCATATGATATGATATGAAATCTATCAATCTTGCTGTATCATATTCATGTTTGGTGAATCGGAGTAATGAAATATGATATTTTCAAATCCTATCATGTCAATTGTTATGTATGAACGAGATATCAGTATAAATGAACTTAAAGATTGCATAAATGGAGATCATAAGAATCTCTTGCGACAGTCTTGCCTACTCGACTTTTATTTGCTTTTTTTTTAATAATGTTTTCGCTTTCTTTTTTAATTTCTTTTTCCCTTCCATCATTCTCTAATATAATTTTACTAAATAATGAACCATATTAATATACCTAAGATAGGTAATAAATACAAATAATAAATATATAGTTTTATGTATATCGAATGTATATTGTAAGATTGAAAGAAGTTTGAATATATAAATAAAAAATAGAAACAGATAAAAATAAAATTGTTGTTTGTCATTTTGAAATTTATTATGAAATTATAATTCGATATTATTTTAATTGGTTTAAGAAGTTTGTTATTTCAGAAAAGTAACTTTTACATCATGGATATTAGGAATTATATTCACCTTTATCCCACCTCCTCTATGTGATATTTTTATCCAGGTTATATCCCTACTATATCTGACTTTAACTTGTCTTGGGCAAGAGCTAAACACATAATTAATGCAATCCTGAATTTAATATGGACTATCAATGTAATCCACGCTAGTTTATCGGCGAATTGAGTGGAATTCTGTGCGATGAGGTCGCAGAGCTCCATCAATTGCGAACAAAATCCCGCGACTCAAGGAAAAGTCTTCGACCTATAGACCAATGTCCATTGAACAAAAAATGAAGTGGGAGGATCAGGTATTTCAGTTTTCTCACATGAGTTTCCTCAATATCGAAACTGAGCGATTTATTAAGGTGGTGGAATGCTAAATTGAGATTGTCAAAAAGTTATTGTAATGAGATTGATGTTGCAGATTTAGATGACGAGAGAAGAAATATTATTTCCTCACCTTCCACCAGGGGAATTTTGGAGGATTAAGTTAGGGGTGTCAATGGGTTGGGTCGGGCCGGGTCTCATGTAGGCCCGACCCGGCCCGAAACCAAACAGCTCCAAGCTCAGCCCGGCCCGATACCCGAATCAAATATGTCCAAGATATTCGGGTCGGGTCGGGTCGGGCCAGGCCTTTTTTTTCTAAATCAAACTCCAAGATATTCGTATTTTATTTATATTATTTAAAAAATTAAATTTTCATTTTAAAATACAAAGCTCAAGATTTTCAACAGATATGAGGTGGATTTGGACAAGACAACACCACACACTTTCAATTTTGTCAGAAGAATCAGAGCTCTCTCTCTCCTCTCTCCTCTCTCTATCGCATCTCCAAGTCAAAAGCAACCAGACAACGCACGCGGGTGATGAGCCTATAAACTTGGCCAAGAGCAAGAGTATCCGTTGGCCGGAGAAGCTTAATGCGGGTCACGCGGACGGAATTGTTATCGGCCGAGGCGGCGGGGGCGGAGCATGTCTCTTTGGCATGAGCAGCGTTCTTATGAGGTGGTTGCGGTGGCAAACACACGGCGATGGAGATGAGGAGAACCATGTAGTGGCCGGGGTTCATCTTCATGATCTCACCGGCGCAAACGGGCCAGTACAAGTTCTCTACCTTCCCACATGGGTGCTGGATCACCAGCGTCGCCGCATCAATGGCCTAGCAATTCCGCATCTCTCTCCCTCTCTTCTGCTTCTTCTTCTCTTGCCAAGCGAGACGAGAACCAGCTTCAAAAGCTTTGGAAGTAGAGGAGGGCTGTAAGAGTGTGGATGCTAAAATAGGAAGAGAATGGACGGAGGCCAAAGGAGAGGAAGGAGACAAAGGCGGTGGTGAGAGTAGTCTGAAGGCTCTTTATATCTACCACCCACCACCCACTTTTTTCAAATGGCTAGCAAGGCAATGCTCCTCTTGCATATGACCAAGAACCTCAAGATTTCTGCATCTCTCTCTACGCATGATATCACCAACTTCGACAAATCTCCACCACCCCCATCAATCTACAATGACTAGAACCAGAAGCAGAAGCGTCGTTGCACCTCCCCTCTCTACTCTCCCAATGCACAAACCTCTCATCACTGTTGCTCTTCTCTCTCCCTCGTCAACCCCCACTTCGGAAACTACAGCTTCGACGTCGCCTGCGGCAGCTTGAACATCGCCTTCCCGTTCTACGTCTGCGACCGGTAGCCCTCTTATTGTAGCTTCCCAGGCTTCGACCTGTCCTGTGCCCACGACCACCTGGTGATTGCTCTCTCCGGCGACGCCTCGCCCTGGCCTGGTGAGGGCTGGCCATCCTAGCCCGGGCCGCGGACCCTCCGGCAATGGGCGGCGGCAATGCCCAACACTCTGCTTTTTTTTTTCTTTCCAGCTTTGTTTTTTAAAATAAAATGTTAATTTTTTATTGAAACAGTACCGGTACTGTACAGAATAGTGTCGGTACTGTAAGGGAACAGTACCAAGGCCCGGCCCGAAAAATTGGGGAAATTTTCGGGTCGGGCCGAGCCAGGCCGGGCCGGTGCTGGCCTTTTTGACAGCCCTAGATTAAGTGACTTGACTAACTCTTGAGGGTCCAATACCCACCGACTAGCATTGTAAGCATTATATCAACAGCTTTTTTTTTTTTAAACCTCTTTCTTTTGCTTGGGCTTTTTGCTCTTGAAAGCAACTACAATCCAACATATAAATGGGCATTTGTGCGGCCCCTAGATTTATTGATGGCCCATGAGGAGCTGTGTGAGTACCAAATCACAAGTTTTTGATTAAAAACTGAGCCGATCTAGTAAGAACCTACAGATCTAATGGGATAGGGAAGTTAAGTTAAAGATTGACTACCGCCTGTAATTTTTTTTTTTTCGCATATACACTGTATATAAGAAGATCTAAAGAGTATAATTTATTCTTTTTATTTAGTTCGCTGGTCACTTGCTGGTTTTAGAGTTGAAAGGAAGAACTAGATGAGGGTTACTTTTGCCCATCTAAACATGACGACTGCCTCTGCCAGTGCAGTGTGGATGGAGAATCTGCCTTGGTGGGAACAACTTCGGCTGAAGAAATGCCCCAATTGGGTTTCAGCCTAATTTGCCGAGCCCAATGAAGTCCACCCGGTTGGCTCGAGTTGATCCGGGGTCCTTTGATTATCTAAATTCGCTCTAATTATTTTATTGGGCTTACTGTCTTTGCTAAGTGGGTCCAATACATCCAAATGCGGTTTGACCTATTGGGCCAAGTCGGTTTGGTCCAATCGTGTTGACCAGGGTTCACCGGGTCGGGCCGAGGCCCTCTAATTATCTTATTCTTTTCAATATGACTTACTTGAGTCAGCCCAATAGGCTGAGTTGGGCTTCGGCCGAAGTGGGTCAAACCTAGTCGAGTCAAATGGGTTTACCGAGTTTGACCTTGTTGCTAAATTACCATGATTTGGAAAAACTGATATCAAGATTCAATCAATTTGGTCTAATGGATTTGAATTGGGTTAATTGCCCCTATTAATGAGGGGTTGATCGGGGCCCTTAACTTGTCCTCGAATAATGTCCGACCGTCTCAAGTTCAACCTCTTGAAATTGACTTGCAATCTTAAGGTATTACGATCCATAGATCAAATGTCGAGAACCAATCTTTTCTGCTGATTGAATATAATATTCACTAAAATTCAAAAAAATCAAGTGGAATCGGATGGATTCTTATGCAATTTTGAAATTTCTTGACCGATGATCAAAGTCATCAAGTTGATCGAAAAGTGAACTCTCGATATTTTTTTTTGGGTAAAAACTAAGAATTAAAAGTTCAATTAAGCTTGCAAAAATTCGAATTGATAATTTTTTTTTATTTTTTTTTCAGATTTTTCAAAATGTTGACGAAGGGTCGACTTTGGTGTTTGACCAAATGTCGACCTAAAAGTCAAATTTTGATTTATTGAGTAAACGAAACCCGAATACAAATGAGGTGAATGGAGTTTTTTTTTTTGGCAGGAAAACTCGTAATTTCATTCATAACCTGGTAAACGAGACATGAGAGAACTACAGTCTAAACATAACAAAGTCCAAAGGGAAGGAGGCGGCTTAAGAAGCCAACTCGGATTTAGGGAATTGCTACGGTGGGCTTTTGCAATCCAATCAGCGACCTGGTTAGCTGTACGGGGGCAATGGGCTAGCGTAACATTTGCCATGCGGCCCAGCATGGCCCTGCAGTCTTCC
>JAGVVM010006963.1:0-19658 GCA_019149425.1 Psidium friedrichsthalianum
ATCAGAAAGTTAGGAAATGCCCATTTAACTAGCTAATTCTATTTTTGTTTTCTTTTAACCCTCTCTTTCTCTCCAAAATATGTTTTAGCCCTTTATTTGAAATCATCTCGTAATTTTGAAAATTCCGAAAAATCATAGAAAATGAAAATAGTCATTTGACTGCTAAACCCATCTTTTGTGAATTTCCACTTTTGATCTTTCTCAAACGACTATTTTTTCTCCCTCCTATGGGCATATCGTTCCCAAACCAGAAAAACTTCCACCAAAATCTCAGAAATTAGAATGGACACTTTCACTGATCAACTCTGTTTTTTGATGAGTTTGATTCCAAATCTTTTCAAAATGACAATTTTTTCATTTTAACAAGTTGTCTTCCAAATATCCCCAACTTCTTCCAACTCCAAACATCTCTTCTCTAAGCATTTTGTGGGCATCAGTTATGAAGTCATGTTTTTTGATTTATTGTGTTTTATCCGCATGTTCCTGATTCATTGCTGATTTACGCATATATCTTTTCTTGATTGTGATTTATTGGTTAGTAGATATTCCTATCTACATAAACTTTAATTTTCTTTTCTCTCTCTTTCTTGTCTAGATTAGTTTTAACAATGGGTTGGGGGGGGGGGGGGGGGGGGCGGCTGCTCCAAACCTTTTCTCTAATTCGATGGAGCTTGTGATCTCATGCCTCCATTTAAAAAAAAATCAAGAAACCAAAGCTAGAGATGACACCTTAGTTTTTGCCTTTGTGTCTTTTTGTGGTCTAGGGATGCTCCATGCCAAAACACTCTCATCCTTCTTTAGTTTTAATGTCCCAAGTTCTCATTAATATCTAGATAATCTAGGACACATACACTACCGTAGATTTATGCTTATAGATATGGTTTAGGCATGAAAATGTTAATATATTATGGCTGTTGCGTATAAACCCACTCTAGAGGCACAAGAGAGGAAAGCACCGGAATTAACCCGTACTTTTAGTCTTGAATATATGAGCTTGGTCATCGTTTCCTTAATACACTTTTCCTATAATTTTGGTCCACATTATTTACATAAATAATTAAATGACGAATTTACGTAAATCTGTCGTATTTGCATTTAATTTTTCTTGAATAACATGCATTTTAGTAAGATCAATAATTTTTTGTAGAATTTTTTTTTGTGCTAATACTGTTCCAGAAGTAGCAATTTTCAAACCCGTTTCAACGAATTTCTGTTCAAGAAGCAGGATTTTGTCTATTATCAAAAAACAAAAAAAGAAAAAAAAAAAATCAAACTTCTTTCTCTGATCAAAAATCAACTTATGAAGCAGAAGTAGAAAAATCAACTTTTGGCTAGAAGTTGATTTCTGAAACAGAAGTGTTACCATGCATGCCCTAACATGTTTCTTGTGCATCGCGACTTTCAATTGATATTGCTGTCTCTGAATTGATTAAAGCTTCTATGAATATCATGTTGGTTTTCTCCTTAGGAAAGGGTAGCCGATCCTTCATCGAAGTCTTCTCAGTTTGCTGCCCGACCATAATGTTGCTCCGTATATGCCACCACTGCTTCTTCCTATGGATAATGATGACGGCACTCCCTATGAAGGTCTGTGACTTTTGATTTGAAGAAGTCTAGAGTTATTTTTTGGAACTTAAGTTTTGGCTTTTGTCTTTGCTATGTTCACCAAACTTGAATGTACGTAGACAGTCGCTCACGATTTTATTAGTTTTTACTTGTGACAGAGAAGCTTTGGGTCTTCCTTAAATGAAATAACTTGATGTTTGTGCTAGGACTAATCTGATTTGGCCTCTTGTTCTGAAAAGTGCGTTTTGACCGTCAGAACTTCTTGAGAAATATAAATATCTTTTACCTGATACAATGGTGCTTACTTTCTAAGACGAGTGCTGGTTTTATAGTTTTCAGCTTACTCCAGAGGTTGTAAAGTACTTGAATTTAGGGAGTTTTGACTTTTGAGTAC
Source organism: Psidium friedrichsthalianum (assembly GCA_019149425.1). Taxonomy (NCBI): domain Eukaryota; kingdom Viridiplantae; phylum Streptophyta; class Magnoliopsida; order Myrtales; family Myrtaceae; genus Psidium; species Psidium friedrichsthalianum. The sequence continues at coordinate 1,961 of JAGVVM010006963.1, forward strand.
CTTGACATCACAGAGATTATGTATACTATTTGGCTAGGACCCAAAACAAAGCAGCATCCAGTTCTCTTCTCTCTCTTTTTTTTTTTAAGTCAAAAGCAGTGTCCAGTTCATTCATTAAATAACTGTCTAGGAAGCATCCTTAGCTATTGAAGTTTGAATTCTCATCTGTTTCCATTGTAGGTTGAATTTGAAGTATGAAATAAATCTATTGTCATCTGACATCCCCACATAATATTTTTTCCTAAATTTAAAAGGGGCCTCTGTTGGCTTCCGCCATCTTCTAGCATGACAATGCTAGGCCTGATGCTCGGCGAGAAGAGAGAGTGCTGGAAAGCGACTATCTGGGAGTTACCGATCCAGAGCCGCAAGTGCTCGACAGGATGCTACTGATGTGGATTTGGGACCATCCCCAGACGACAATGACTTGCTGAAGCAAATGCTCTGTGACTCGGATATAAGCGACAGGTTGTTGTCATTCAACTCAGAGGAGGAATCATCCGGCTTCATGATCAATTTCAATGTGGATGACATCTGCCACATCCTCGACTTGGATTTTTAGAGTTTGGACCCTATTGCACGGTCGAAATGACTTGGTTTTGACATTCAGACCAAGAAATGAATGACTTGGTTTTCACATTCAGACCAAGAAATGAAGGACCTCTAGAGTCGTTAGCCTAGTGGTAGAAGCCTCACATATTTTCAAAGAAATGCGGTGATGGCTCGCCACTCTCGACTTGCGGGTCAGAAATGTTGCGTGCAACTCAAACTGAACTACTGAAATCTTGGTAAGAATGTGGCGAGGGGCTCGCCACCCTCGACTTTTGGGTCAGAGATGTTGCGTGCAACTCAAACTGAACTATCCACAGTAAATGTGGGCCTCTTATGGTAATGCTAGAGCCTAGAGGGGATCGTTAAAGCCGTTTGCCCCTCTCCACCATTTTTCCAATAAATGAGAAACAAAAAGGCCGACTAAATGAAGGACTAACACCACGGAGTAAAAAACTTATCAGACACCATGATAAAACCGAAGGGATAGCCTGTCCGTCAAAGATAATAGTTTTGCAGTTACATCTAATCATATTCACTTCGCTGGCCTAATATCAGGTTGCACAAAGTTACAAATGTGATATATACGTTATAATTACTCCTTTTCCATCACCGATTCTATCACATTCTTCCCTCATTCATTCATATTTTCTTCTTCGACCAAAATCGTTGCTCTGAAACTTCATGAGCCCGTACTTCTTTTAACCTACACACAAAGCATTGTCGAATAGAGAAAAAAAAAACACAAAAGGAAATCCAACACAGCAAAGAAATTAAAATAAGAGATCGGAGGCATTCATGCAAACTTTTCCAAATACCATACACCACACGACCTGTTTTAGCATATGCTTACAAGTAGTTTACTTCAGGTTCATATCTTAAAGTCTCATAGTAAATTCCTCGACTCGTTAGACTTGTTCAATTCTCAGATAAATGAATGGCATGAAAGATGTCCTTGCAGTGAAAAGAAATATATTGCATTAGATAATTGGGCCACTATGACCCAGAAACTCTGGTTTTTGTATCCCAAAATAAAAAAAAGGAAAGAAATCTTAAGAGAACACAAAGGTACATACTTCTGCAATTCTCATGATTGTCTTACTGATTATCTATAGTTTCTACTGGTGTGGGTGTGTGTAGGCAGGTGTGAGGGCTCAAAACTACCAAAAAGTTGTCTATATATCCTTTGCCTTTGAGGACTTCCGCATAAAAAAAGCTTTGCATAGACCTAAAACGAGCCAAAAACACTTCGGTCTGTAACTCTCAGGTCTTGACTAACCTTTATACACGAACAAAACAACTGCCGGATATAGATAGGAAATGACTAATGATTACCTAAGAACTGCCTTCATTTGCAGCATCAGCCTCAGGAATAGATTTTTCGACTTCATCTTCATTGACATCCTAGCATGAGGCCATGACACGAGTTAACAGCAAGTTCATTTTCGTCAAAAGCATGAAGCAATAAGAAAGAAAAGTATCTGCTTCTGCCTCAATTCTATAGTTGCATCAAGATATTTCACACATCTAGAACGCCTCTCCAGCGCTTTTACTTCAAACATGGATTTCTCCTACATAAACAGGAGGCTGAATCAGTGGAATTGCATTGCAATTGCATTTAGTATATTGATAGAGCTAATGATACACTATCTCACGGCCTCAGTGAGGGAAGTCCATTTCTCAACGGCAGCTTTCATCACCTGTAAATAAGAAAACCATAAGTCTTCAGTAAGAAGGCTGTTGCAATAACCATGTCTTGTGTTGTTACCTGATATAATTTAGCTATTGTCAAGTAAATTCTAGTCTATGGGGCTATAATCCCTTTCACATTATACACGTAATTCATCACTGTGAAAAGAGGAGTGTTTCTAACAGCTAACCGTGTGGAGTTTATAATTTAAAGTAAAACAACAGGTTTGAAAAAAAGTTGTAATCGCAACATCTTGATGCATAAAATCTACATAATTAACTAAAACAAAGTGACTCACCGCAGAATCACACTCGTTAGTCTTCCTAAAATCCAACCTATCATCCATAAGACCAAAACCATACATGAACAAACAATTATTAATAGTAAAGACGAGAAATCTATTAAATCAACCCAAGTGCACTCACATGAATAGGTAATAAGCCTCGTTCGGACTCTCTGGACCATAGGGAATCCTACCGATCGGGCGCTCTGGAATAGAACTGCTCAAGCCTTCGATCGGACACTCTAGCAAAGAAGGAACAGAGTTGGACGCGGTACCTTAGGCCTTCATGATGGTCTTTCTTGGCAAGAGCATACTTGACAAATTAGAAGGAGAGACACGAGTCATTGAGATCGAGCAACCTAAACAAAACAATCATACAATAACGGGAGTAAAAGAATTCTCCAATTAGTTACAAATTGAGTTTATCATCATTCTTGAGTAACATAAACAGAATAATCATATACATCATGAATGGAGAAATCATCGATAATATTCCAATATTGATCTTTCTAAATTGATATCAATTCCTCCATTAACATATCTTGCTAGGCTTGATGCAATTCATACCAAGATCAAATCAAGCACGAGCAAGAATCTATCAACCCAAGCAAAACACAACCTAGGGCGCTGGTTACCTAGCTCCACTGCCAAGGGTCCGTGAATGAGCATGGGAACTCATGTACTGTGACATACGGAAATTTCGAATCTAATAATAATTGTTTATATCCCAACCTTCAATTAAGGAAAAATTCTTGAAAAATAATACGAGCTGTTCACCAATCGCCAACCAAGTTCTGAAGCATTTTTGCATTATTCTTAAACTAGCTTCAACTATGGAAGAGTTCTTTATCATCATTCTTGAGATTGAGTAACATAAACAAAACAATCATACATTAAAATGAGTAAGGGAATCCTCCGGTTAGCTACAAGTTGAGTTTATCATCATTCTTGAGTGACATAAATAGAACAATCATACACATCATGAATGGCGAAATCATTGGTAATATTTCAATATTGATCTTTTTAAGTTTATATCAATTTCTCCATTAGAATATCTTTCTAGCATTGATGCAATTCATGCCAAGATCAAATCAAGCACGAGCGAGAATTTATCGAGTCAAGCAAAAGACAACGTAAGGCGGTAGTTACCTAGTCCCATTGCCAAGGGTTCGAGAACGAGCATGGGGACTAATGTGCTGTGACACACGGAAATTTTCGAATCTAATAATAATTGTTTATATCCCAACCTTCAATCAAGGAAAAACCCCTGAAAAACAATACGAGTTGATCACCAATTGCGAACAAAGTTCTGAAGCATTTGCTCATTCTTCTAAAACTAGCTTCAACTATGGAAAAGTTCTTTATTTTCATTTTTGACATTGAGCAATATAAACAAAACAATCATATATTAACGTGAATAAGAGAATCCCTCAGTTAGCTACAACTTGAGTTTATTATCATTCTTGAGTGACATAAATAGAACAACCATACACATTATCGATGGCGAAATCATCGGTAATATTACAATATTGATCTTTCTAAGTTGATATCAATTTCTCCATTAGCATATCTTTCTAACATTGATGCAATTCATCCCAAGATCAAATCAAGCACGTGCGAGAATCTATCAACTCAAGCAAAACACAACCTAAGGTGCAGGTTACCTAGCCCTGCTGCCAAGGGTTCAAAAATGAGCATTGGGACTCATGTACTGTGACATACGAAAATTTCCGAATATAATAATAATCATTTATATCCCAACTTTCAATCAAGGAAAAATCCTTAAAAAACAATACAAGCTATTCACTAATCGCCAACCAAGTTCAGAAGCATTTTTCCATTCTTCTTAAACCACTTTCAACTATGGAAGAGTTCTTTATCATCATTTTTGACATTGAGCGATATAAACAAAACAATTAAATATTAACGCGAGTAAGAGAATCCCTCAGTTAGCTACAAATTGAATTTATCATCATTCTTGAGTAACATAAACAGAACAATCATACACATCATGAATGACGAAATCATCGGTAATATTTCAATATTGATCTTTCTAAGTCGATATCAACTTCTCCATTACCATATATTGCTATGCTTGATGCAATTCATGCCAAGATTAAATCAAGCACGAGCAAACATCCATCAACTCAAGCAAAACACAACCTAGCTGCAGGTTACCTAGCCCTGTTGCCAAGGATTCGAGAAGGAGCATTGGGACTCACGTGCTGTGACATACGGAAAGTCCCGACTTTCAATTAAGGAATAACCTCTGAAAAACAATACGAGTTGTTCACCAATCGTCAACCAAGTTTTAAAGCATTTTTCCATTCTTCTTAAACTAGGTTCAACTATGGAAGAGTTCTTTATCATCATTCTTGACATTAAGTAACATAAACAAAACAATCATACATTAACCCGAGTAAGAGAATCCCTCAGTTAGCTACAAATTGAGTTTATCATCATTCTTGAGTAACATAAACAGAACAATCATACATATCATAAATGACGGAATTATCGGTAATATTCCAATATTGATCTTTTTAAGTCGATATCAACTTCTTCATTAGCATATCTTGCTAGGCTTGATGCAATTCATGCCAAGATCAAATCAAGCACGAGTGAGAATCTATCAACTCAAGCAAAACACAACTTAGGGTGCGGGTTACCTAGCCTTGCTGCCAATTGTTCGAGAATGATCTTTGAGATTCATGTGCTGGGACATATGAAAATTTTTTAATCCAATAATAATTGTTTATATCCCGACTTTCAATCAAGAAAAAACCTTTGAAAAGCAATACAAGCTGTTTACCAATCGTCAACCAAATTCTGAATCATTTTTCCATTCTTTTTAAACTACCTTCAGTTATGGAAGAGTTCTTTTTCATCATTCTTGACATTGAGTAACATAAACAAAATAATCATACAATAACGGGAGTAGAGAATCCCCCAATTAGCTACAAATTGAGTTTATTATCCTTCTTGAGTAACATAAACAGAATAATCATACACATAATGAATGATGAAATCATCGGTAATAATCCAATATTGATCTTTCTAAGTTTATATCAACTTCCTCACTAGCATATCTTGCTAGGCTTGATGCAATTCATGCCAAGATGAAATCAAGCACGTGCGAGAATCTATCAACTCAAACAAAACACAACCTAGGGTGCAGGTTACCTAGCCCTGCTGCCAAGGTTTAAGAATGAGCATTGGGACTCATGTTGCTGTTACATACGAAAATTTCCGAATCTAATAATAATCATTTATATCCCGACTTTCAACCAAGGAAAATCCTTAAAAAACAATACGAGCTATTCACAATCGCCAACCAAGTTCGGAAGCATTTTTCCATTCTTCTTAAACCACTTTCAACTATAGAAGAGTTCTTTATCATCATTCTTAACATTGAGCAATGCAAACAAAACAATATATATTAACGCGAGTAAGAGAATCCCTCAGTTAGCTACAAATTGAGTTTATCATCATTCTTGAGTAACATAAATAGAACAATCATACACATCATGAATGACGAAATCATCGGTAATATTTCAGTATTGATCTTTCTAAGTCGATATCAACTTCTCTATTAGCATATCTTGCTATGCTTGATGCAATTCATGCCAAGATCAAATCAAGCACGAGCGAGAATCTATCAACTTAGGTAAAACACAACTTAGGGTGCGGGTTACCTAACCCTGCTGCTAAGGGTTCGAGAAGGAGCATTGAGACTCATGTGCTGTGACATACGAAAATTTTCGAATCTAATAGTAATTGTTTATATCCCAACTTTTAATCAAGAAAAAACTCCTGAAAAATAATACGGGCTGTTCATCATTCGCCAACCAAGTTCTTAAGCATTTTTTCATTCTTCTTAAACAAGCTTCAACTATGGAAGAGCTCTTTATCATTATTCTTGACATTGAGCAACATAAATAAAATAATCATGCATTAACGCGAGTAAGAAAATCCCCCAGTTAGCTACAAATTAAGTTTATCATCATTCTTGAGTAACATAAACAGAATAATCATACACATCATGAATGACGAAATCATCGGTAATATTCCAATATTGATCTTTCTAAGTCGATATCAACTTCTCCATTAGCATATCTTGCTATGCTTGATGCAATTCATGCCAAGATCAAATTAAGTACGAGCGAGAATCTATCAACTCAAGCAAAACACAACCTAGGGTGCGAGTTACCTAGCCCCGCTGCCAAGGTTTCGAGAACGAGCATTGGGACTCATGTATTATGACATACGAAAATTTTTTAATCTAATAATAGTTGTTTATGTCTCGACCTTCAATCAAGGAAAAACTCTTGAAAAATAGTACGAGCTGTTCACCAATCGCCAACTAAGTTCTGAAGCATTTTGGCATTATTCTTAAACTAGTTTCAACGATGGAAGAGTTCTTATCTTCCGATCTAACCTCCAATCTTTGTCTGTCTATTTATGGAGGAGGAGGAGTCGAGATCAAAGGATCAGCAGAGCTCGGAGGACGCCGACGAAGCGGAGGCTATCAAGCCCGTCCTGTTTCAAGCCTTCGAATGCTACGTCTTTTTGGTATGTGTTTGATCATCAGAAAAAGGGCATTCATTTTCCCTATTAATCTATCAAATCGTGTACTGGTCTTGGTCGTTGTTGTCTTCATCTTGCCAAAGAGAAGGAAGACGCGAGAATGTCTTCATCTTGGAGTTGACCTAGGTCTATTAGGGAACCCCTTTTTTTTCGCTTTGTTTTTTTATTATTATATAAAATCAAAACAAATAGCGATCATAGCAAAATAACATTAGCAACAAAAATGTTCAAAGCAAAATATCGATGGAAAACAAATAGAAATATAAAGCAATATAGAAGTTAAGCACAATTAAGAACTTTCAGATTTAAAAAATAGGCTCTAATCAATTTTCGAGTGGATGGATAAAAAGGTAGGTTCAACACCGAGAAATTGAAACTTGGTCGCATAAATTGGTTCAAAAAATCTAGAATCAAGAACGGAGGACCAGTTCCTACTTTTATGGGCAATCCGATTTGGTTCCCATGTAGAATCGATTTACTTGCACTGCCCCAATTGACATGATTATAAATCTTAATCGAGCTAGAGTTGGTCCTTTTAAATCGCAAGATAGAAGAAATTTCCTCATACCTTATCTTTGATAGATAAATTACAAGGTATGAACATCGCTTCCGTGCATATTTAATCGTCACTAAAATTGGGTAATGCCGTTCTCCTGGCCCCTTCATCTCGTCATTGTTTATGTACAATCCAAGAGAGTTCTAAACTTATGGTTGGGCCCATACTTGGGGCCGCGAAAACTATTTTGAGAGCACCCCAAAGAGGTTCAGGTAGTCATTAGCCCGACAGACGCCCAGGAACTCGCCTGCCCCAACCACTACTGCACTTCTCGTTGGCCAAACGTGAGACATTCTGATTTTTCAACTTCACATCTATAGAGATTCCTTTCTTGATTATGATTGTTCTTGATTGTGTATTTACACTGCAAGGGAAAAAAGCTCATGCTCCATGTGATACCGGGACCATCCCCAGAAGGAGCAAAAAGTAGGAAGGCAATCTTTGAAACTTTCAGAGGGAAGGAAACAACACTGAACTTTTCATTGCCAATGCACCATTAAGAACATTGTATTTGCAGTACGAGATTTAGTACTAGACTTTTCACTTCACCAGAACAACTTCATTAGGCCCATATGGATGCTTCTTGTGCACCGAGAAACTTTTACTAGGCAAGGACTTCAAAACTAAGCCGATACAAAGTCACAACATCTTAGGATCCCTTTACGCTATTCGAACATTAGGTTAGAATGCCTATTTCTCTCAGTCATCATCTCTACTGCATGAATTTAACGAAAACACAAAGAAGAGGAGCCCTCGTTTGTTAATCTGGTTTATTCAAATTGAAGCAATTATCTGTTGCCTGACTGAATAGCTCCTGGACCAGCTTTAATTCATTCTCTGCCAATGCCGAAAATCATAAAGATGTCAACTTCGTGCGAAACCAGAACATACATAAGTGAACGAGAAAAACACCCTCACAACCTCATCAGTACGGGAACTACCGGGCAGCTTCGAGTTGCTTGTGAAGTTCTTGTCCCGCAGCATCATTCTCAGCCTGCATATGGTAATTTGGGAGGAATAAGAAACGCCTTAATCTATGGAAATACTGAAGTGGAAGACACAGAAAATCACAGATCCTCTTGACCTGTAGTTCCGAAATCCTTTTGAGTTGAGCTTTTTCTCCTCCCTCGGGCAGTGGAACTCCTGCGACTGAGGCATCATACCGCCGAAAAAGCATTCTGATTGATGTTTATCCAGATTATAAGAGCAAAAGGATGCCCAAATTTATAGCTTGAAGCATAATGCTTTATCTCTAAAGTGCAGGCTAATTGCTTTCACTGTGAGAGTATACTGATATTGCAGTTTCTAGGATGCCACACCAACCATCATTTAACTTCATGCATGAAGTAGAACAAGAGTGCAGAAGATAGGAATCAGAAACCAACTATGCAACTTATTCAAGATTAAGAACGCGAATAGAGTTACAGTCTCGTAGCTCTTATACCTAAATTCAAATCATTCTACCTACTATAAGTTGCAGAAACACATTTGAAAGAAACGATGGTAGTGACTACATGAGAGTGGTGCTCTTTTCAAGTATGCATAACTATTTCATGCACACAAGCCAAAAGATTACCCGACTCGTGCAACCAAATTGCAACATGGTTTGTGTTCGTGTACCCTGAGATACTCGTGGCAGATATATTCATAAAAGGAATCCACAAAGAAAGGAGGTCCCGTTTTCTTAGGTAGGAATAACTGCGGTATTAGGTGCAATGGCGTATGATGCACATGGTCACATACACCAGAAAAAAACAAATGCCAAACTTGTATTACATCTCCATACTTACCTGTCACTTCTTTGATCTATCCATGAGAAATTCCATAGTATATTTATGAGTGGAATGTATTAAAGTCCTCTAGAAGACCGAGCGCAGAGCTTTAAAGCCAAGACTAAATAGCATACAAAAGCCAATGGAAGTGAGAACATCTTTCCGCCAAAACTTCAGAGATAACCAAGATTTCTTGCCAAATAATCCCTTCTTTTTTAATGCCACAACAGATCAAGTAATAATCTACAGATTAAACTTTTAGCCAAATATTTCTTCCAATCACATCAAGTAGTTAAAAAATAAGCTCATCAACAACTTGCTATAGCGGCCTGAGAGACACAAACCTTCAGAGATAACCTTGATTTCTAGCCAAGTAACTCTTACATGAAAGTATACAATAAATAAAGTAGTCAATTTTCAGGGATAAACATAAATCCCTAGCCAAATAATTATTCCAATCACATCAAGTAGATAACAAATAAGTACACTAATTGCTTGCTATAGCAGCTTGAGAGACACAAACCTGCTTGGCGACTTTAACGAGAGCAGAACTCATCAGCTTGGGTTGCTCAGCGAAACTGGATGCGTCGTTCGCGGTATTCGGGGGGGCAGTTCTGGATAATTTGCGAAGAGCCGCACGGAAAGCGCGTCCCTCTAGAGACTGCCGAATGTATCGAAGGCGATCGATGCGATCATGTCGACTTGCTCTTGTAGATGGGAGATCACGTCCATTCTCGATTTCCTAATGCATTAGAAGTTGATGAAGTTCCACTAGAGAGGAGCGCTAGAGACAGTAGCGTCTCTCAAAGAGGGCACACGCATAGACGTCGATGATGAAATTGCAGAGGAAGAGATCTTATAAGAGGGGCCCAGAGAGAGAGAGAGAGAGAGAGAGAGAGAGAGAGAGAGAGAGAGAGAGAGAGAGAGATTCACCTTCAGTCCTGACGGGGGCGCGACGGCAGGTGGTGACGGCGAGCACGAGCTGGCTCTGGCTGTGAGGAAAAAGTAGGTCAGATTACGGAGGGTCAGAGAGATCGGCAAGGTGTGACGACAGAGAGCGACGGGTTCGACGAAGGAAGTCGGCGGGGTGCGACACAGGAGGATTCAGGAGAATACGTGCAGGAATTCGGATTTCCTTTTCATTTGGTGGGTTTTAATTCTAGATTCACCGAACCAATCGAGAAGATCAGTTCATTAACGTCCCCCCACTGTTACAAGTTTCTCTAGATGGACTGATTAAACTCATTGTGAAAATCAATTTACGTGCGTTTGTTTGTGTGACTAAAGTATTTTTCGAAAGTCAATCTTTTAAACTTTCACTCATTTGAATTGTCGAAAATAATTTAGCCAATAAATAACAATTTTCTATTAAAGAAAAATTTATGCATAAAAATTTTAAAAAGTGAATTCTTAATTTAAAAAGATGAAAATATTTTTTGAAATTGCTCATATCAATTTTTTTTTTAATTTTGACTTTTCTCTTCTTTTCTTCATTGATCACCGGCCACGGCGATGACCGGTGAGTGGCCACACAAGGTCGAGCCTTGCTATATCCAGCAAGCTTGGGCTTGCTTGAGGTCGGCAAGGCTCGAGCCCGCCAAATCTTGGTGGATGCAACAACGTCGATGTTCGCAGATGAAGCGGAGTTGCGTGACGCATGTGGAGGAGACATAGGAATGGAGCAAACCTCGCAGGTGGAGCAGACCTCGCGATATACGGCGGAGTCGCGTAACACAACTGTAGCAGACCTCGCCATATCTGGCATGAATTCAATCAGACGGGGATAATCCCGTCACGTCCAACCGCCAGAGAGGACGATCGACGAGAATATCCATTCATTTTAGCAATCTCTTGATCTTGTGAGTATGATTTCAGTTTGTGTTGTCGGGTTTCAGCTCTGATTCATACTCAAGTGTAGTTCATGTTCCTTTCTAGACTGTAATCGTCTCGTCAATAATATCGGGACTGTGTTTTTCTCCACATTTTCCAATTCCGAGTTTGGTCTTAATTGAGGAGTCTTTCTCGAGGGGGCTAACAATCATTAAGCAATTTTTAGGAAAGACACTGTCGTAGTAACTTGAGAGGTGCCATCGGCAACGTTGTGGGTGGACCTTTTTACCCAATGCATGGGGACGTGGTGATTTGCATTCGTCATAATTTATCAAGCCAAAAGTTTGAATATGCCTAGTTGTCAAAGCGACATTTGATATTTCGTGATTTATCAAGCCAAAAGTTCGAGTATACGTTGCTTTTCTACGTAAGTTGGATGGGAAACAACTCAAAATGTTTCAGACAAGCTCTATAATTGCCTAAATATATATTCAAATTGAACATGACATATTATGATTTGAAAAGGCATATCGTCGTAATCTTGTCAAGAATGTATGTGGTTTGGAATATTTCATTCCCGAGGACGCAAGCATAATGCGAAGGAGAAATGTTTCTCAAAGTGTAATTCCAACCCGCAAGCCTTAAGAGCAGGTATTACAATGGGACAGCCAGAGACTCTTGGTTGCGGTGTCATGGAGGGTTTAGCCAAACATCCCGCTGGAGATGCCATCGGAGCTGCTGGTGCTAGCGCTAGCTGGAAGAACCGCAAAGGCTGAAAGAAATCAATGTCATATATATATATATATATATAAAAGCCAAACTAAATAACCTGGATTTGTTAATACTACATCCAAAAGGTAGACAAGACCAAACCAGGCAGTAAATTGCTGTCTTAGCCACAAGAAGGGGAGAGAAGGGAAAGAAAGGGGATTTGCTGACCTTGAAGAGAGAAATCCTTGAGGGTTATATAACAAGGATTATAGAGATTCTTTGAGATATTCGGCTTGCTGCAATTTCATTCCAAGATACATAGCACAATTTAATGCTTGCCAGTTGGTTAGGAAGCTCTGCTCCTGTAAGTGGGAAACATAGCTCTCCATTGCTCCCACAGCAATCTGCTAGGTCATTTATTGGTCTCTCACATTTCTTCCAAATCTGTCGTTACGTTTGGGAATTTTAATGGACAAACTGCATTAGATAAAGAACATACAAGAATGTCAGAAATGGGGATAAAGATGGTTTCAAGGAATTTCTCAAAAGCTCTTCAATGACGAGCAGTACCGAACAGATTGCGATTCCAAAAAAGTCACCCAACCGTGCACATTTGCATGCATGCGCACATTCACCTCTTTCGCGTTTCACGGACTAAGCTGTCATTCTTAGTTTTGAATTCAACAGCTGTTATGTAAATGGCATAAAATTGTTCGCACGATTTAGATCGGGAATATCTTTCACCGAAATTCATAACTTCGATTTTTATTAAGAAGGGTTCTGTGGCTCTGTTCTAATGGAAGATTGGGCGAACAAGCGAACAGGTATGTGTGATTAGCGAAAGTGATGGGAATGGCGGAAGATCTACCAGCTACGCTACTCTACTTGCCTGGAAATGGAAATAGATTGCCTGAATCTGAAAGTACAAAGAACGAAAAGTGCAGAGAAAGTAAAGGCTACACTGTGAACGGCGATGAAAACTAGAACTTCAAAGAAATAGAGTGTTTTCTCTTGGATGATTTTGGGTCTTTCTTTCCTTTCTTCTGAGTACTTATCCTTCTTGCACTTCCAACCGCTCAAGCAGTTACTCTTTGATTTCAATTTTTGAATTTTGGCGCTAGTGTTCACCTCTCATGATTTTTATAACTGACCCACGCAAATCGGGACTCATGTCTTCCACGATCTGCGACCGCATGGTTAAACCCCGCCTCTTTTTGAATAATATCCCTTGATTTTAAGAAACATGTTCGCGCCCGTGATTTTGCTCTGTGTTTTACCGAATTTCGGGGGATAATCTCCATATTTAGTTTTAAGATATACCGAATTCTAGTACACCATATCCTTCATTTGGTACATTTTCTTTTAATCCTCTCGAATAGACTCACACATCCAAATGGCCAAACACCAACTTATCATTCGGTATGACGTTTTCTTCTTATCGAGCTTGGATCTATTAATGGCACCTTTTCACACGTCTTTTTCCAAGATACCGAATTGAACTACAATATTACGTATCAACAAAATACAACGAGGTCTAACTAATAAGAAATGGATCGAGCATTATATCAAGAGTATAGGGAGGCAAAATGGGTTGATCATAATATGGACGAACATTAGCTCCCGACAATGCGCATTTATCAGGAATATAACTTAGAGAAGGGTCTTATAGCTCTAGCTCTTAATATACTGCTTATCAAATCAAGTCCTAATCAATATTTATCATCCATTAACCACACAATTACACACATTAATTCAAAACTGCCCTATGTATAGTTGATAAACAGGGTTAAGTCACTTTGGTCCCTAGCTCTTGTCTAACTCATTTGATTTGTGAAAAGGGTTCTGCAATCACCTACCATGGCAAATTCCGTCAATTTTGCTAAAACGTAAGATGATTGACGTGACGAAAAATCATCGTGCTGCGCCAACAGAGTACACCTAAATTATTTGTTTGCGAGAGAGACGTGCTGATAACAAAAGTTGCCCATACAACACATTTAAAGCATGACTTGATAAGGAATTTTCCTGGACTAGACACTTCGTTGGGCTTCGAAAGCAAATTCACATTCATCCAACCGGGTTAATGAAGAGGGCGATTCAAACAAATTGGTTCAATACCGTATATACTTGATTGGCCGATAATGAAGCCTCGTTTGATTTCGAGGAACCTCGGCCTGACCCTTTTTGTCATATGGATGGATTCTATGTGCGTGTCTCAACGCGTTCCCAAGCGATCACTTGTCTCTGAAATCCAACCAGCCAAGCATAATGGCAGATAGATACGAGAGCTGGCTGGCGAGTACAACCGGACGTACAAAAGTAGAGCGGAGCGAGCCTGTGGTTCGGGATTTATCGAGCCAACGTGTTATACGTGACTTCATCAACGTCTACGGTTACCATTTGAGCTCATCGGCAATAGATTCGCCGACATGACAAACTGGAGTTCAGAACGGCCTACCTGGGTTTTTCACCGGAGGATCAACCGAGGACTGATATGGAGATTAATGTTACGGACAATGCCGACTTGGACCTGCCGGTGAGTTTTGATTGGAGGAAGGAAGGCGCTGTAACTCCGGTCAAGGATCAAGGCCAATGTGGTATATAAGATTAAGCTTTTTTTTTCCTTTTTTTTTCCCCCGTCGTCCTCGTCTCATGTTTCTTTTATGTCACATGTTCTGCTTGGGACGCCGTAGGAATTGTTGCTTTTTCGGCGGTGGCGTGCCGTCAAAGGCCTGACAAGGATCAGGACGGGAAGCTCACACACCTGGTGAGGGGGGGGGGGGGTGGATAGAAGGGGAGGGGGAAGAAGGGGTAGGTGTGTTCGGGGTGAAAATGTGAGAGTTTGTGATTCTATCGGGGAAAAACGCTACGGGGGCATCACTTCCGAGTCCAATTATCCTTATCGAGGACGGGAGGGGTCTTGCGACAAGACCATGCTTATGAGTCACGCGGCCACGATAAGCGGATACAGCGAGCGACGTTCCTGCGGACAACGAGGGAAGCCTGCAAGCCGCTGTGGCCCCCAACCGGTCTCTGTCTCCGTCGACGCGGGCGGACTGGAATTTCAGCCATACTCTCGGGGGATTTTCACAGGCGGGCTGTGGACACGACCTGAATCACGGGTCGCCGCGGTGGGTATGGAGCGGAGGGCCGGAAGAAGTATTGGATCGTGAAGACTCGTGGGACGCGACTGGGCGAGGACGGCTACGTAAGGATGCTGAAGGGTTCTCGAGATCGGCGGGGCATGTGCGGATCGCGATGGCGCGAGCTATCCCGTGAAGGGTTGAAAGTAAAGGTGGGACGTTGGAGTTGTACCTTCTTTTGCATAGGCTTACATTCATGCAGTATTATGTCAAAAGTCAAAAACTGAATTTTTCATGTTGAAGAGCAGAATTCGTGGTCGTCCAGACATAATTAACCGAGGAATACGATGTAACTAGCTGGCTACTTGGAGGAGGGAGTTAGCGTAAAGCAAACTCTCGCCTCAAATTTAAATTTTCGTCATAGAAATAAACGTCAACTTATATATGGAACCGTCTTTGCTTAATAAATTTATCTCATAGTAGGTAATTATATAAATATATATAAATATATTTCTAAAACACTAAGGTATGGAACAGATCGAATTATAAGAATCTAACCTTACAACGTAGATTCGGCATTTACTATCGTGACACACTTGTTATATAAGATTAGTATTATTAGGTAATTACTTACCCCTCGAAGAATTTCCCGTCAAAAACGACGACGCACCACAAACCCCTGCATAAACCCTTTGCTTTGATTGAGATCAGATCGAGACGTAGATGCGCGGTCTTCGTGGAAATCCAGCCGTTTTCTTTCGACTCCGCCGGAAGAAATGGTTGGCCCCTTGCTCCGATCACTTTACTCCGCCACTAAGAGGTGCATCTCCTCTTCCTCCTCCCCGCAACGCCTCAACCCCTACTTCTCCCCACGCGCCACCCCCTTCTCCCGCGCCTTCTCCACACCGCCGCCGCCGCATCCGCTGCCGCGGCATCGAGCCCTTCGGTCGACCCGAGCCGGCTCCGGAACGTGGCGGTAATTGCCCATGTCGACCACGGCAAGACCACGCTCATGGACCGGCTGCTCCGCCAGTGCGGCGCTGACATCCCCCACGAGCGCGCTATGGACTCCATCACCCTTGAGCGCGAGCGCGGCATCACCATCGCGTCGAAGGTCAGTTTGTGCTTGGTTCTGGTGAAATTTGGCGCATTGAAGTGTTCCCCGAGCTTCACCAATAGGCGTTATGAAGTGTTGATTGAATGGTTATGCAGTGTAATTGCTTGGTAGAGTGGTGACGTGACCATAGTTTAGTGTTTTGGGTAAAGCAAAGGTGGGATGATATTCTGTAGGTGGAGAAAGTGGATGAACTAGGTTTTGGTTAATTGCGATCGTGCACACTGATTAGTGGGGTGGAGTTGATGTATTGCTGTGCAAGTTTTAAACCACCTGTTTCTTTTTTCCTTTGCTTACGTTTTGTTTCGTGAATTGTTGATAGATTAAACTTCGAACCTTTGCTAATCGGGTAATAAAGCTTTATATTTTCCTGCGGAGTCCATGCTATTTATGTTTAGATCACGTGTAAAATGAACGTTTTCAACTTGTGGCTATCCACAGGTGACGTCCGTCGCTTGGAAAGACAATGAGCTAAATATGGTTGACACACCCGGACATGCAGACTTTGGTGGTGAGGTATGATAATTGATAATCTGCTGGATAAAAGTTGTTCTTGCTATATATATTGGTCTGTGATAGATAGATACCTATATTCCTATTTTCTCTGGGCTGGGGGCTTACTTGACTAAGATAGGCTTCCTTTCATCATTAAAGTCAAAAAGCCATTTGAATTGTGAGTTCCTTGTTTGGATTGTTCATTTAAAACATGATAACGATGTTAATGAATGGAAAGAAATCGAAGAGCAAAGGATGAAGATGGAAATTACTGCAGTGAATGCAGGCTTAGGGATGAGGATTTCACTAACTGCACAACACCCTTTCTGTAGCATAACCTATCACCCCTTACTTTTATATGGGAATTCACGCTCTCGTTTATTTATTTCATGAAGGCTGTAAAATTTTCATGGATGAATAGTGCATATACAGAATGGTAAGAGATTGATTCCATCTTATCTCAAAAACAAGTGAATATGGTTTAATACATCAAATGGGTCATTAGGTTTATTTGTTGGCCTTGGTTTCTGGTGCACTGTGTTACCAATTTGCTTATTTGAACATTCTTGCTTGACTATAGGTTGAGCGAGTAGTTGGTATGGTTGAGGGAGCAGTTTTATTGGTGGATGCTGGTGAAGGTCCACTTGCACAGACAAAGTTTGTTCTAGCAAAAGCCTTAAAGTATGGTCTACGGCCTATCCTCCTCTTAAATAAAGTAGACAGGCCTTCTGGTATGGTTCTTTGTCATTTTAAATTATTTCCCTCGTGCATTAACTTAGTGAGATTCAGATTTAGTCGTTTAATGATAGAAACTGCTTTAGTGGTGAAGGCGTACTTTTATCTACTTACTGCTCATTTTGTTTACTTCTCTTTCTGGCAAAGAAAGTTCATAGTTTAGGAGGCTTTTGGTTGGAAAGCATCCTACTTCTTTTTCTCCACTCTAACCATCAGCCAAGAGGGATTTTATCAATAAGGGACATGTCTGCTTACACTCAATCGAAAGTGAACAGCCAAACTTTAGATAATATTAAGTT
>JAGVVM010006964.1:0-18803 GCA_019149425.1 Psidium friedrichsthalianum
GCCATTGGAAATCCCAGAGTGGAAGTGGGAACATGTTACTATGGATTTCGTGACAGGATTGCCGAGGAGTCAGAGAGGAAATGACTCAATTTGAGTGATAGTCGACAGACTAACTAAATCCGCGCACTTCATCGCAGTGCGAAGGACTTCACTTTGGAAAGCTGGCCGAGTTGTATGTGAGGCAGATTGTTTGACTGCATGGAGTGCCTGTAACTGTTATCTTAGACCGTAACCCTCGTTTCACACTGCGACGTTTTGGAAGAGCCTGCAGGGTGCATTGGGGACAGAGTTAAGGTTCAGTACAGCCTATCACCCGCAGACCGATGGACAATCGGAAATGACCATACAAACACTGGAAGATATGCTAAGAGCTTGCGTAATAGACTTCAAAGGTGGCTGGGAGGAGCAATTACACTTGGTAGAGTTCGCCTACAATAATAGCTACCAGTAAAGTATTACGATGGCGCCATTCGAGGTATTATATGGACGAGCTTGCAGAACGCCGTCTGTTGGGACGAGGTTGGTGAGAAGAGCATGACAAGCCCGGAGCTGGTCCAGCAATCGGTAGAGGTAGTTAAGGTAATCAAGGATAGACTGAGGACGGCTCAAAGCAGGCAGAAAAACTATGCCGATAAGCGATGTAGCCATTGGAGTTCTAAGTTGGAGACCATGTGTTCCTGAAAGTGTAATCGATGAGAGGATTGTCTCGATTTGCCAAGAAAGGCAAGTTGAGCCCAAGATTTGTGGGACCATTCGAGATTTTGGAGGAGGTCGGGACACTAGCCTACCGCATGGCATTGCCGCCAAGTGTTGACACTTGATTTTTAGCCATTTTTATTTTTCAAAAATTCATAAAAATAAATAAAAAATGAGAAATTGAAAAATCAACTTTGGGGACCTCAGCCTAGTCTGGGAAACCAATTTTGAGCAAAAATAATTTTCCTTATTTTTCGTATTTTTCTGCATTTTATTTTTTAAAATTCACAAAAAATCAATAAAAAGTGAGAAAATTGCAAAATCAACTTTGGAAGCCTGGGCCAAGCCTAAGGAACCAATTTTGAACAAAAATAATTTTCCTTATTTTTGGCATTTTTAATATTTTTCAGAAATTAGAAAATACCAAAAATTAATAAAAAATGGTATTTGAAGTCATAAATTGCAAAAAAATAGTCAATATTTTTAATTTAATTTTCCCTTCATTTTTTATGAATAAATTGTGAAAAATAAAGTCTGGAATCTAGATTTTCTTTGTTAATTTCATTTTTTATATTATTTAAATAATTCTAGAAATTCCATTTTAGCTTTTTAATTTTCCATTTTTACATTTTTAGAGTCGTGTCATCCTCCTCTATTTTTAAAAATTAAATCCAGTCCAAAAACCCTCATAATTGTCCCGACAACAATTATGAGGGTTTTTGGACTGGATTTTAATTTTTAAAATAGAGGAGGATGACACGACTCTAAAAATGTAAAAATGGAAATTAAAAAGCTAAAATGGAATTTCTAGAATTATTTAAATAATATAAAAATGAATTAACAAAGAAAATCTAGATTCCAGACTTTATTTTTCACAATTTATTCATAAAAATGAAGGGAAAATTAAATTAAAAATATTGACTATTTTTTTGCAATTTTATGACTTCAAATACCATTTTTTATTAATTTTTTGGTATTTTTCTAATTTCTGAAAATATTAAAAATGCCAAAAATAAGGAAAATTATTTTTTGTTCAAATTGGTTCCTTAGGCTTGGCCCAGGCTTCCAAAGTTGATTTTGCAATTTTCTCACTTTTTATTGATTTTTTGTGATTTTTAAAAATAAAATGCAGAAAAATACGAAAAATAAGGAAAATTATTTTTTGCTCAAAATTGGTTTCCCAGACTAGGCTGAGGTCCCCAAAGTTGATTTTTCAATTTTCTCATTTTTTATTTATTTTTATGAATTTTTGAAAAATAAAAATTGGCTAAAAATCAAGTGTCAACACTTGGCGGCAATGCCATGCGGTAGGCTAGTGTCCCGACCTCCTCCAAAATCTCGAATGGTCCCACAAATCTTGGGCTCAACTTGCCTTTCTTGGCAATCGAGACAATCCTCTCATCGATTACACTTTCAGGAACACATGGTCTCCAACTTAGAACTCCAATGGCCTACATCGCTTATCGGCATAGTTTTTCTGCCTGCTTTGAGCCGTCCTCAGTCTATCCTTGATTACCTTAACTACCTCTACCGATTGCTGGACCAGCTCCGGGCTTGTCATGCTCTTCTCACCAACCTCGTCCCAACAGACCGGCGTTCTGCAAGCTCGTCCATATAATACCTCGAATGGCGCCATCGTAATACTTTACTGGTAGCTATTATTGTAGGCGAACTCTACCAAGTGTAATTGCTCCTCCCAGCCACCTTTGAAGTCTATTACGCAAGCTCTTAGCATATCTTCCAGTGTTTGTATGGTCATTTCCGATTGTCCATCGGTCTGCGGTGATAGGCTGTACTGAACCTTAACTCTGTCCCCAATGCACCCTGCAGGCTCTTCCAAAACGTCGCAGTGAAACGAGGGTTACGGTCTAAGATAACAGTTACAGGCACTCCATGCAGTCAAACAATCTGCCTCACATACAACTCGGCCAGCTTTTCCAAAGTGAAGTCCTTTCGCACTGCGATGAAGTGCGCGGATTTAGTTAGTCTGTCGACTATCACTCAAATTGAGTCATTTCCTCTCTGACTCCTCGGCAATCCTGTCACGAAATCCATAGTAACATGTTCCCACTTCCACTCTGGGATTTCCAATGGGTCTGTTGCAGTAGCCTCCAGGCTTATAATGCTGCGCCTTCACTTTTGACATTCAAGTACTTGGCCACATGCTTGGCCACATCCCCTTCATTCCATTCCACTAGTAGTGCTGACGTAGATTCTGGTACATCTTCGTACTTCCAGGGTGAATGCTATAATTGCTCCTGTGAGCCTTTGACAGAATCCTTTCTTTCAATTCCTCATCGTTTGTACACAAAGACGTCCTTGAATTTCAATACTCCATCTTCGGTTACTTGAAATTCAGGCTTCCTCTTATCCGCGTCTGCAGACACAATCTTCTGGATATCAGGGTCCGTGGCTGTAATTCCTTAATCCTCAACTGAATTTCTGGTTCGACTCGCAAGTAGCCATTAGGCTCGAGAGGTTTCCTACCTCGATCTTAAACTCTGAGTCCCTTATTCCTTCTAGTAGCGTCCACTCCTTAACCATCAGGTGCGCGATGCTGACTTTCGACTTAAGGCATCCGCTACCTTATTCGCCTTTCCAGGATGGTACAGTAATCACAATCTTTCCTTTAGTAATTCCATCCAGCGACGCTGCCTCATATTCAACTCCTTCTGCGAGAACAAATACTTTAGGCTCTGGTGATCCGTATAATTTGGAACCTTTCTCCCACCAAATAATGCCTCCATATCTTCAATGCAAACACTATCGCAGCTAACTCCAGTCATGCGTCGGGTAATTCATCTCGTGCGACCTCAACTGTCGAGATGCATACGCTACCACCCGTCCATGTTGCATCAAGACACATCCCAATCCTCTTAGCGATACGTCGCTATAAATCTCAATCCTCCAGGTCATGATGGGATTGTCAATACTGGTGCAGTAGTCAATCTATTCTTCAGCTCCTGAAAGCTCTCCTCGCACTTGCGGTCCATTCAAACTTCGACTCTTTCTTCAGCAAACGAGTCAATGGGGCGGCTATCGCGGAGAACCTTTCCACGAAGCGTCTATAATATCCAGCCAATCCAAGGAAACTTCGCACTTCAGTCACGGTCGTAGGCCTCGGCCACTTCTCTACAGCCTCGATCTTCGCTGGATCCACTAATATTCCTTCGCCAGACACTATATGTCCAAGGAATGCCACTCTACTCAGCCAGAACTCGCATTTGCTAAACTTGGCGTACAACGAGTGTTCTCTCAGGGTCTGTAGAACAGTTCCAAATGTCGCTCATGGTCCTTAGAGCTCTTCGAGTACACCAGGATATCGTCGATGAAGACTATCACAAACTGGTCCAAGAATTCCTTAAACACTCGATTCATCATATCCATAAATGCGGCTGGGGCATTCGTCAATCCAAACGGCATGACTGTGAACTCGTAGTGCCCATATCTCGTCCTGAAAGCCGTCTTTGGAATATCCTCCTTCTTGATCCTCAGTTGATGATAGCCTGTCCTTAGGTCTATCTTGGAAACACGGACGCTCCTTGAAGCTGGTCGAACAGATCATCAATTCTTGGCAGCGGGTACTTGTTCTTAATCGTCACCTGATTAAGCTGCCTATAATCAATACACAATCTAAGGATCCATCCTTCTTCTTAACAAACAACACCGGAGCTCCCCATGGCGAAGCACTGGGGCGGATAAATCCTTTATCCAGTAGCTCTTGCATCTGCACCTTCAACTCCTTTAACTCCGATAATGACATCCTATAGGTGCTTTCGAGATCGGCTCCGTCTCAGGTGTCAATCAATCACAAATTCCACCTCACGCTCTGGTGGCAAGCCAGGCAATTCTTGAGGGAAAACATCCGGGAAGTCCCTCACTACAGGTACATCCTCCAATCTCACCTCTTGAACAGACGAGTCTGTCACTGATGCCAAAAATCCCTGACAACCTTCGTCCATCAGCCTAGTCGCTTCCAGCGACGAAATCCAAGGAATTGAGGTTCCTCCTCGTTTCCCATAAATTCATATCCAGGACCGCCTACTGGATTAAGTCGAACTACACTCCTACTACAGTCAATGACAGCCCCATGTCTAACTAACCAATCCATACAACGATCACGTCGAAATCAAACATGGGTAACAGCAAATCAATTTCTT
This sequence comes from Psidium friedrichsthalianum, assembly GCA_019149425.1. Taxonomy (NCBI): domain Eukaryota; kingdom Viridiplantae; phylum Streptophyta; class Magnoliopsida; order Myrtales; family Myrtaceae; genus Psidium; species Psidium friedrichsthalianum. The sequence continues at coordinate 4,857 of JAGVVM010006964.1, forward strand.
CCTCTCTATCGCCCAAGGCTATCTTACACCCCTTACATCCTAGTGTGATAAACTCTATCCTTTAATGGGGTGGTACATGCAGATGACATCCAAAGGTCTAACATCTAACCCAGACAGTTCAACAAATCGTCAGACATGAAAGAATGTGAGCTCCAGGATCAAACAATGCATACGCAGTATGACCACAGAGAGAAACGGTACCTGTGATCACCCCTGGCGCGTTCTCAGCCTCCTTGCGCGCCACTGCGTAAACCCTTCCTTGAGCAGGTGGATGGTTCAGGTTTCCTTGAGGGGGCCACATCTGAGGTTGCTGCTACTGGAATTGCGGTCTCGGGCCCCTCCTTGGCAGTTCCTCAGTTGATGCCCCAACTGCCCACAGCCAAAGCATCCTCCTGTCTGCTTCGGGCAGGGTTGGTCCCATGCCTTCTGCCGCAGTCGCGACAATTTGGACCACTGATGATGATGGTTTCCCAAGGTCCTCCTAGCTGGTGGGACAAACCTTCGACTGTCTCGCATTGGTCTTGCCAAAATTCCTGTGGTCCCTTCCTGGCATGAACCGCGATCCAGATGCGGTGGCCTTCTCCAGTAAGTCTCGCTCGATCGCCAGGCTCTCTCATACATTTCATTGTAGTCCCTCAGTCCAGTGGCGATCAGCATGCTCTTTAACTCTAGCCTCAGTCCTTCACGAAACCTCCTCGCTCTGTCCCATGGGTCTCTATCAATCTTCGTGCGAACTTGGACAGCCTTGCAAACTCGCCTTCGTACTGATCCACAGTCATCTGCCCTTGGCGAAGCCTTATAATCCTCCATCTTCCTTTCTTGGGCAGCCTCAGAAAAGTACTTCCCATTGACGCTGCACAGAAGGTCCAAGTCGGTCTCACTCCTTCTGGGAAGACTCGTCCTCGGGTGGCTTTCCACATCGTCAGCCGTACTTAGAGTTGATAGGTTGCCAGTGAGACCTTTTCTCCTCAGTACATCCTAGCACGGCAAATGCTTCTCCAGCTGCTCAATCCAAAGGGCGGCTGCTTCAGGCCCTCCACTTCCGTCAAACTTAGACGGTTGCAGCTTCAAGAATTGCTCCACAATATGATGGGTCTGACGTCCTCCATTACCATGCCCATTGCCCCATTGGCTCCATTCGCAGCGGCCAAGGCGGCCTCAGCTGCTTGGGCTACAGCGGCAGCTCTTTCTGCAACCTGCCTACCCATCAAATTACTGACTTCAGTCAGGACCCTCATCATTTCCTTCGATCCTAGGGTCTCCTTCAGGTGCTGGAGCTCGCGAACTCGACGCGGCTGCGCTAGGTCTTCTGCCCCTATTGCTCATCCTTCTAGAACTTTCTCACACTAAACCTGATATAATTCCTTTCAGGAATTAGAATTCTAAACTACCATCCAAGCTTTCGCCTGCCATCGCGTCTACTGACATGAATATGCATGTAAAGTTCGCTGCACAGCTTTTTAATGCAATTGGACTCGGTAGACACCTAGACTCAACCCTGTCAATGTATAACTTAGGTCACTCTGTCCGCCTCACTCACCTAGAAGCCTGCCAGGACCGCTCCTTGATCAGGTCTCTGCCCCGGCGACCACTCCCCGCCCTCATCGGTCTCGGAGCGAACAGTTGTCCCAAGTTATTCACCTCCAAAGAGAGCCCCATTCCACACGTCCCATACCATGCTTCATTACGGTTTGTAGGCATCCCGTCAGACCCGTCCCATACCAGGCTGACGGTTACCCAGTCCAATAAAACATGGTGTGTTCATGCATGCATTTCTCAAATCAAATTTTCTTTTCAATCGGTTTTGTTTTTAATCACTTTGTTTTAAATGTGGTAATCCATGCAATGCATGATGGTCTAGCAGCGCGCGACAGCCGACTAAGCGTACAATCACAAGCAGCAATTCAAATCTACCATTAACATCCAGCACTCAACAACCAGCAATCAAGAACACTTCTAATAGAGTTAGGCTCAAGAACCTTACCTCAGGTCCTGACGCATCTGCAGTTTAGTCATAAACAATATAGTCTAAGGCTATTCTAGAACAATACCCAACTCAGCAAACACATGCGCCAATCAATTCATGCGATCTACCCTTCCTAATCTTAGGCTTAGGGTCTGTCTATCTAACTACCCCAAAATCATCAGCCTTATCACTCCAAATCCTCGAACGGTCTCGTATCGAGCTGACCTTGCTCTAATACCACTCGAACGGGATGTCACGCCCGAACCCTACGGGCTCGCGACATCCCCGCCAATACTCCTCGCGTCCGCCTGTCCACGATCTGCGACAGCCTAGGAAATCCATCGCGACCAGACGACGCACCTGCCAAAACGTAACCTGCGGAAGCTAATCTCCAACCCATACATGCATACATACGATAATGGGGTAGAAGGGTCAAGGAGAGCAGTCAACAATAACAGTCAAACATAAAATTTATATTTATATAACCAGAGCGTTAGTATAGACCATCAAAGAGGGTATCAAAATATAACTCAAAAACCTACGCTCGGTCAGACCACTCAACCTAGGGTCTATCATCTAGTCCTGGTCGATCTCGCTCCAATCTGACTGCCAGGGAAGCTCCTCTGGGTCCTCCTCAACTCTGGAGAGGACGGCTCGGTGTCCATCGGATCGCTCGGCATGGCCATCGATCACCATCTGTCCTGGCGATGGTAGCTGCTCCCGGCTCGGGGTCGAGTAACTCTCCTCCATAGGTAGTGGGACGAAGCAGTATAGGGTCATCCTCCTCTGCCATCGGGACGTCAAAAGCTCTACGGGTCCCTCCAAGGCCTGATCTCTCTCTACCATCCACGCCTCATACCTATGTGGAACCAAAGAGGACTACCATGGTCTACCCATATGGTGGTCAGGTGTCTGATCCAAAGAGTACTATCCTCCTCGACGTAGTGGCTAATCTCGGTCTCTACCTCCACTGGAAGTCTAAAAAGTACCGGGGCTACGTCCATCACTGCGGTCGGAGATCTGAAATATTGGCAACCAACGCTAGTGAGTCAAAGACTCAATAAGCTCACCACTAATCCTAGCATAGGATAAAGTATACTAGTCGGTTCGACCCTGACCTGAAATCTATGGCTAGCTACTACTCCCTACCATAGCTTTCTCGAAACGACGGCGTAAGCAGCTCGTAGGGCATAAGCCCATCTACTAGTAATTACATGGTAACAAGAAAAACAGTTCACATACAGGGATGAATGAACATGCATGTCAATAACTCGAGTTCGATGCACGACACGGAATGCACAATGACAAGTCACATGCGATCATGAAAGGTCCGGCCCGCGTCTCATATGCTTCAGGCTCGTGTCCCAACCCGCGTGTGGTACGCCTCAAGTTGACACGCTTATCTCTCCAGCTACCCCGTGCCTCGCACCTCAGGGCGCACCGTGCCTCCACCAGGTACGTTAGGTCCGCACGCTTATCGCTCCACATCCCAAGCGCCTCGCGCCTTAAAGGGCTGACCTCCTCTTGTTGCTCCACACATTGTTATATGTCATGCTCATGCTCAATCTATGCTCAGGCACATCACACATGCCACAGTGTACGAATCATGCATTCTCGGCCTATAAACCAACACACGTGCACAGCATGACATGTCACTATGGAGCATAATATTACATTCGCATACATAGTGTATACTATCGAGCGCACGTTTCCCCTAGTGCCAATTCGTCATGGAAATCTCAATCCCGACCTCTGGCCCATTTAGTAGATCTTAATTCACTTGAGCCCATTCCAACTTACGGCCCACCTCCATAACTTGGGCCCATAATGTTTCATTCAAATCAATCCCAATAGCCCACTAAGATTCTTAATGCAAACCCACCTCTAGTTTTCGTCAGATTTTGCCTTAAGCCCATTAGGGCCCATTAGTCCATCTCAACCCATTTCAACTCGCAGCCCATAATTCACACTTGGGTCCATCTAATACTTATTCAACCCAATTTGGACCGGACCAACTTGCCCTAGAAATTTCGCCTAAGCCCTATGCCAACGAAGGTCCAACGTAAGCCCATTAACCCCAATTAGGCCCAAATCAACTTACGGCCCAACGCCACACTTGGGCCTCCAATTTCTTACTTAGAACTCAACCTAAACCAGCCCATTGAACCCTACAGACCATCATCCAAACCCATGGCCACGAGGATCATCTCGGCCCATTAAGCCAACTAGTCTAATTTGGCCCAATTTACTTGTCTAGCCCATTAATCCACTCCCTTTCTCTCTCTCACGCCCCATATACCTATCCCCAGCCCATAAGTACCACTCTCATGCCTATTTTCAGTCCACCAAGCCACAAATCCGCACGCTCGTTCGAAATCCTAAAATCGTCCTAAACCGTTCTAGCTATTTTACAGGTTTTCACTTCGATTCGCACACATCAAGCCAACTAATGACCAAACCATCACACATACAATATTCCTAGGCTAAGATGAGTGGGTTTGCTTACCTAGAATGAAGCTTGACCGGCGACGGCGACGGTGGAGCTCACGGCGACTGAGTAAGGCTCACGGCAATGGGAGGAAGAGCGGGGCTTGGGCTATTCCAACGCCCTTAAAGGTCTTCAAAGGCCTAAAAACGTTGGATTTACACGTTAGAACGGTCGAGGAACCAGGTGGTATGGGCTGAGATGGCCGGAGCTCCAACGGAGTAAAATGACGAACGGAACAACAAGAAGAATGGGGGCTGGTCGGGTTCCATACGGGGGTTTTCGAGCCATGGAAGACAAGAAAAGAGGACTAGAGAGGCTTACCAAAGTGATGGGGTACGTGGGATGGCCGACGGTGGCTGGACGACGGCGACGTTAGCGGCGGGGCAGGCGGCGAACTAAACCTCAAGAGAGAGATGGAGAGAATGAGATCTGGTCGGGTCATTAGGGGACTCTATGGCCACGAAAATGAAGAGATGAGGACTAAGGGAGCTTACCAAGTGAAGATGAGGCTGGTGGCGGCGGCTAGACGACGGGACGACAGCGACGGTGCGGCCGTGCGAACAGACGGGAAGAACCAAGAAGAAGAGGAAGAGAGGAGGAGGAAGATGATGGTGATTTTGCCGAAGGAGAGGGGTGAGAGGGAGAGAGAGATTATAATGTTTATATTAGTTTAAAATTCAAAAATGGCTAATGGGGTTAGGTAATGGGGTTTGTGACATGAAGGATTTACTTTATTGACCCTTGATTAACTTGAGTTGACTTGATAGATTTGATTTTGATTTTGAATTTGATTGATTGATTTGACATAACATGATTTGATTGATGTGACATTCGATGGGACATCGCCTCGGGATGCGTGCCAAATGCACCGATCGGGTCCCGAGCGCGACAAATTTCAGACCGAAATTGACACTGCCCACACGTCGCCCATTCTAAAATAATCCTATTATCTAATTTAAGGACTGAATATTGACCGGGGGCATTTTGGTAATTTTCCTCCTCACGTCTTGCTTCGCGACGTTCACCGGCTGTCTGCCTGACTGGCGACGCTTCTGCAACTAAATCCAATTCTCCGTGTAACCATCATAAAAATTCGATTGTCCAAGATCGGAATTCATTTTGTGGCCAAATCCATTAAATGATGACTCTGCCAAAATCTCAGACCAACGGGCGGCTGTTTAGAAAAAATACCCTAGGTAGCCATTCCCCTTCGGTTAGTCGTCTCAGAGTAGCTAATTCTGAGCGAGAATCGATTAGAGCGTATTAATGACATATATCCATTCATTTTGAAATCCCGGTAATTGGGTCGAATTTTCAGACTGTCACACAAGCACCTTGACATTGTTGCCATTTATGATGAGCATGATCATGCGGTGTGTGTAATGATTGAATTGAGGTACGTGGCATGGCATAAACGGCGAGATAAGGGTGAGAGGGCCTTGATGCATGTTTATGCGGGGAAAGCGGAGGGATAAGGAGAGTCCTAAGGCGCCTATATAACACGGGGCGAACAACTAGATAAAGCCGATGCGCCTGACCTGAGGCGTACCACACGTGGGTTGAGGCAATGGACCTAAGGTGTACAATATGCGGGTCAGACCTAATGCGTTTAACGCGAGTCGAGTGGTATTTTGATACGAGAATTGAGCATCAAGGCATAACATGCATGAGCATTAACCTGATGCGTTTAACGCGGGTCGAGTGGTATTTTGATATCGAGAATTGAGCATTGAGGCATGGTGTGCATGAGCATTAGACCTGATACGTTTGACGCGGGTCGAGTTGAATTCTGGCAATGAAAAATGAATAATTGTTTTTGGCATGGCTGCATGAGATTTGATTGCTGTAGTATAACTATCTCGTGTGATCGTACGTTTGCCGACTCTCCCTGAACTTGTCTGATTGTGCCTTGTCATGGTGTTGTCGAGTTTGATTGTCTGTGTGAGATAGATACCCTAGAACTGCATGTTAGGGCCAACCTGAAAGCGTACCTCATCCTACGATAAACTTAGTGGTGAGCTTACTGACTTTCGACTCACTGACGTTGTTTGCCACTTTTTCATACCCTCGACCTTAGCGATGAGTATCCCCCCATTTTATTTTGAACTCCCTGTCGAGGAGGAGTGTGATGTGAAGCATTTTGTGAAAGCGGATAGCGCGATATGGACCAGACACATCAATACTATGTGGGTAGACAATGGAAGATCACTTTTGATATCCATAAGTATGAGGCATGGATGGTTAGGAGGGGTCTGGAGTTTAGAGGTCCGGTGCGAAGTTTGGACGTACCGATCGAGGCGATGGGTGATAACTCGTCCGGTGACTTTTGGTGGAGAGGTCGTGGACCCTGATCCAAGCAAGCAGCTACCTTCAAAAAGACAGATGAAGATTGATGGCCACGACAAGGGCGATCTCATGGATACTGAGCCTTCATCCCCCGAGTATGAGAGGAGTCTGACTCCGAGGAGCTTCCTTATCTGTCAACTGTAGTGACACTGACCAAGAGTAGGCATCTAGGTTGACGTATCTTTTGGAGCGTGGAATTAGCTGAGTGATGTATTCTTTTGATGGCCTTGTATTCCTAATGCTTGTTGGCTATAATATATTATATATGTGTGTGTGTGTGTGTGTGTGTGTGTGTATGTGTGTGTATGTATATTTATATATGTATTGGCAGTTTGTTGTTTATGTTTATGTGCCTTCTCTCTCCTACCCCATTCTCTCGTGTGCTTGTCTGGGTTTGAGTAGTGCTTCCGCTAGTGTGTTTTGGTGTGCATCGTTTCACCACCACAAATCCGGGGTCGTCATTCTCGTTGCCAGACGGACTCAATTTCGCGGGATGTCGCGAGCTCGTAGGGTTCGGGGCATGACATCCCTGTTTAAATTGGTATCAGAGCAAGGTCAGCTCGATCCAAGACTAATCGAGGTTTAGAGTGATAAGCTGAGGATTATGGGGTAGTTAGGTAGACAAACTCTAAGCTTTACTTAGGAAGGGCACGATCATATGAATTGATTGCGCTTGTGGTTTCTACACTGTGTTGTTGAGCTCAATCTTCTTTTGATCCGATGCTATGAGTTTACTAAATCTACAGTGCGTCTGGATCCGAGGTAAGAGTTTAAACCTTATCTGTAAGATGTTAGTGACTGCTGGTTGATAGGTCTAGTCATGCGCGTTGGTAGAACTGCTATGTTAGGCTTTGAGTAGTGGCTTAGGTCTCTAATTCCTGAATGGAATTATAACAGGTCTAGGTGAGTAAACCAGAGAATATGAGCAACAGGGTAGACCAAGGAAGTCTGGAGAGCGTCTGGCTCAGGCGCTCAAGCTGCAGGTGCTCTAACCGCAGGAGTTCAAGCTGCAGAGAACCCAGTATTGGGGATATTATGAGAGCGCTGGCAAAATTGGTACCTTGATAGGTAGGCAGGCCCAAGAAAGGACTGCCACTGTAGCTCGAGCTTGAAGCTGTAGCATTGGCCGCCGTTAATGGGGCCAATGGAAACAATGGAGGTGGAAATAGGGTGCGTCAGATGCACCAACTTGTTGAATAATTTCTAAAGTTGAAGCCGACTGAATTTGAAGGGAGTGGTGGACCCGAAGTATCCTCCCTGTGGATAGAAAAATTGGAGAAGGCTTTTGCCCTGCTGGGATGCTCTAAAGAGGAAAAAAGTCTCATTGGCAGTGTACCAACTTCAGAGTATAGTGGATGATTAGTGGAAGGCCACCCGAGGAAGAGTCTTTCCAGAAGGCACGCACTGAATTGACAGCCTTCTGTGAAGCATTGTAATGGCAAGTACTTCTCTGAAGCTGCCTAAGAAAGAAAGATGGAAGAATTTCTGAGGTTTCGCCAAGGACAAATGTCTATGATGGACCAATACGAGGGAGAACTTTCGAGACTGTCAAAGTTCGCAATGAGGATGATAGAGAATCCCTGGGACAAAGCGAGAAGGTTCTAGGAAGACTGAAACCGGAACTCAAAAAATCAGCTGATCGCCCTGGGTCTGAGAGATTACAATGAGATTACGAAAGGGCTCTGGGCGAGACGCAGTTTGACGGGGGGGAGGGCTGCCGCCTCGAGATCGGGGTTCATGCTTGGGCAAGGACAACAGGAACTTCGGCAAGAGGCCGATGCAGATACCAGAAGGTTTGTCCTGGTTGCTCGTAGGACTTTGGGGAAATCGATGTCGTTTGCTGACCCGATTTGTCATGACTGTGGGAGGAAATATAAAGCTAACCTCTGCCCAAGGAAGACAGAAGCTTATTTTGGATGTGGGTAATTGGGGCATCAGTTGAGGTCTTGTCCGAAGAGAGCCCTAGAACCGGAGTTCCAACAATACGATCCCAGACCGTGGCCGCTCCTCAAGGAAATCAGAATCTCCCACAACTCAATAGCACGTAAAGAGGCTGAGGTCGCGCCAAGGGTAATCACAGGTACCGTCTCTCTCTGTGGTCATATTGCATATGCATTATTTGATCTTGGAGTGTCGCACTCGTTTATGTCTGAATAGTTTGTTGCGTTATCTGGTATGGAACGTTAAGCTGTTAGATGTTATTCTACATGTGGCCCCCCATTAAAGGATAAGTGATTGTCTCGTTAGGATATCAGGGGTGTAGGATAGCCTTGGGGATAGAGAAAATTATTGATTTGGCTGTCTTACCACGTTCAACTTTGATGTGATTGTGGGTATGGATTGTTACCCACGTTCAACTGTTGATGTGATTGTGGGTATGGAGCTCCGGTGCTGTTTTATTAAGAAAGAAAGATATCGTTGAATTGTGTATCGACTTACAGACAACTGAATCAATTGACCATCAAGAATAAGTACCCGTTGCCGAGGATAGACAAATCTGTTCGATCAGCTACAAGGAACATCGGATCCTCGAAGATAGACCTAAGAACGGGATATCATCAACTAAGGATCAGAAAGGAAGATATCCCAAAGACAGCTTTTAGGACAAGGTATGGGGAATTATGAGTTTACGGTTATGCGTTCAGTTTAACAATGCCCAAGCTGCGTTTATGGACATGATGAATCAAGTTTTAAGGAGTTCCTGGATCAGTTCATGATAGTATTCATCGATGATATATTGGTGTACTCGAGGAGCTGCTAAGGACTACAAAACATTTGGAGAATATTCTTGGACCCTAAGAGAACATTCTTTGTACGACAAGTTCAGTAAGTGCGAGTTCTTAGTTGAGTAGAGTGGCGTTTCCTTGGACACATAGTCTCTGGCGAAGGAATATCAGTAGATTTGACGAAGATTGAAGCCTTAGAGAATGTCCAAGACCTACGATAATGACTTGGTGTGAAGCTTTCTTGGATTAGTTGGTTACTACAGACCCTTCATGGAAAGGGTCTCCGCGATAGCTACTCATTAACTCACTTACTGAAGAAGGAGTCAAAGTTTGAATGGCGGATAGGTGTGAAGAAAGTTTTCAGGAGCTTAAGAGCAGATTGACTACTGCACCAGTGTTGACAATCCCATCAGAACCTGGAAGATTTAAGATCTACAATGACGCGTCGTTAAAGAGAATTGGGATGTGTCTTGATGCCAGTATGGGACAGGTGGTAGCGTATGTATCTCGACAGCTGAGCCACATAAAATGAATTATCCAACATGATTTGGAATTGGCTGCGATAGTGTTCGTACTGAGATTTGGAGGCATTTTTGGTGGGTGAAAGATTTCAGATTTATACGGACATCAAAGTCTGAAGTACTGTTCTCGCAGAAGGAATTGAATATGAGGTAGCGTCGCTGGATGGAGTTATTGAAAGTTACGACAGCGACATTTTGTATCACCCTAGCAAAGCGAATAAGGTAACGGATGCCTTGAGTCGGAAATAGAGCATCATGCATATGATGGTTAAAGAATGGATACTGTTAGAAAGATAGAGACTCGGAATTTGATATCGAGTAAGAAACCTCTCGAGCCTGATGGCTACTCTAAAGGGTTGAACCGAGATTCAGTCGAGGATTAAGAACCTGCAGTCCACAGACCTTGATAATCAGAAGATTGTATGTATGGACGCAACTAAGAGAAAGCCTGAGTTCCCAATGACTGGGGATGGAGTTACTAAGTTCAGAGGACGTCTGTGTGTGCCGAACGATGCAAAACTAAAAGAGGAGCTCCTGTCTGAAGCTCATCGCAGTAATTATAGCATCCACCCTGGGAGCATGAAGATGTATCAAAACCTGCGTCAGCACTACTGGTGGAATGAAGAAAGTGGACGTGGCTAAGCATGTAGCTAAGTGGCTACGTGTCAGCAAGTGAAGGCCCGGCATTGTCAAGCGTAGAGGATTGCTGCAACGCGTTAGAAATACCGGAGTAGAAGTGGAAGCACATCACGATGGATTTTGTAATAGGGTTACTAAGGAGTCAAAGAGGGAATGACTCAATTTGGGTTATAATCGACAGGTTAACTAAGTCTGCTACCTTCATTGCAGTACGAAAGGACTTCGCTTTGGAAAAGCTGGCTGAGTTATATGTAGGCAGGTCGTTTAAACTGCATGGAGTGCCTTGACCGTCACGTCGGATCGTGACCCTCGGCTTTAAAAATACCGCCCGATGTTCTGGAAGGTCTACAGAGGCGCTTTGGGGATAGATTGAGGTTTAGTAGCGGCTAGTCACCCGCAGACTGATGGGTCATGTCGGAAAGGACAATACAAACCTGGAATATATGTTTGAGAGCCTCTGTGGTAGATTTCAAGAGGTGGATGGAAAGCAGTTGCACTGCTTAGAGTTTACCTATAACAACATTATTAGCAGAGTATCAGGATGACCCCTTTTGAGGCCTTGTATGGAGAAGGTCTACAAACACTGGTCTAGCGGGATGAGGTTGGCGAGAGAAGCATGAAGGACCTGAGTTGTCCAGCAGTCGTGGAGGCGGTTTAGAGTGATCTGAGATAGATTGAGGACATTGTAGAGCCGACAAAAGAGCTATGGCAGATAACGACCTAGGCCATTGGATTTCAAGTTGAGATCATGTATTCTTGAGGTGGTCGCCCATGAGAGGACCATCTCAGTTTGGCAAGAAGGGAGCTGAGTCCGAGATTTGTGGGACGCAGTTGAGAAGTGGAAGAGAATCAGGACATTGTCCTATTATCTTGCACTACAACCAAAACCTTCCCTAGTCCATATGTGTTTTCATGTGTATATGTTAAAGAATTACGAGCAGAACCCAAGTCATGTGCTCGATCACGAGTCCTGGAAGTGGATCATCGAGTCTTGTAACATGGAAAGACCAATAGGATTGAGGACGCGAAGAGAGCAAATTCCGAGGAATAAGACGGATGCACTGGTCAAGATGATCTAGGAGCATCACCGGGACTGAAAAGCCACATGGGGAGAGTGAAGACGAGATGAAGAAGAAGTATCCTATCTGTTTGATTAATCGGTTGTGATCCTTTTTCTTAGTTAGATGTGCTGGTGCATCTATAAATTTTGAGGACAAAATTTTATAAGAGGGAAGAATTGGAATAGTCAAAAATTCGACCGCATTATCGGACTTTAATAAAGAATGGATATATTTCATTAATACGCTCTAGTCGATCTCACTTAGAAATTAGCTACTCTAAGATGACTAACCAAAGGGGAATGGTTACATAGGACTCTAAAGTACGTGAACCTGATCAGTCGATAAACGTAAACTCTAACAGCCGCTTGTGGTTTGAGATTCGACAGAGTCATTATTTAATGAATTTGGCTACGAAATGAATTCTGATCTTGGACAATCGAATTCTCATGAATGTCACGATTGAGGTTTGGATTCGGTAGCAGTTAGATCGTCAGCTTGGCCAGTTACATTCGGGACATCGCGAAGCAAGACGTTAGTTGATTTTTATCGTTTACCCCTGTTTACGACAAACTCCCTAGATCGTGGGTAGTTATATTTGTGTTGTGAGAGCACGTTAGTTTAGTGAGATAGTTCGTCCGAGCTTGTTCGCGCTCATGCTCGATCAAATGCATTTGGCATGCACCTGAGAAAGTGTCTCGTCGAAGGTCCCATCAATCAATCAAGTCAAATCTTGTCTAACCATCATGTCAATCAAAACCATCAACTAAATCAAATCTTGTCAAGTCAATCTAACATTTCACTCAACATATCCATCAAAGTACAACCCTCCCTACCAACCCCACTCACTCTCTCTATTTAAACTTTTTGTCTCATTCCCTTCAAGCATGATTGACTCACTCACTCTCCTTCCCCTCTCCCTCATTTGGTCGAAAATCAGCCCCCTCTCCCTCTCATTTTGCTCTCTAGCTCTCCCTCTCTCTTCCTCTTCAGATTTCCTGCTGCTACCCCAACTTCAATCAGCCACCGACGAAGATCCGACCATTGGATTTTTTTTTCTTTTTTGGATATGTCGTATCCTATCGAGATGAGTTTACAGAACTTTGTTTCACTTCGATCCGATAAGATTTGAGCCTCCGTTCGAGCATTCATGTTCGCGATCATTGAGAACTGTTTTCTATAGTTAGTTTTCGAATTTTGCATTTAGTTGATATAATCTGACCTTGGGGACCTAGGGAACTTATATTCATGTCATGTTCTTGTTGTCTAGCTTGATTTGGCCTCGGTTTAGCCTTGATCAGCCCTAATTTACACAAAACCCACCGGAGACCGTCGTCGCCGCCGTCAGCTCTGACCGGCCTACCATGCGTCCTCCGCCTTCGTCGTGTTCTATCAACTTTATTATTCCGGTAGCAAATCCTCTAAGCTTAACCTAGGAATATGGTACGTAGCTTGGTAGATCCGTAGAGTGCTCGGTTAGTTCAAAAGTTTAGAACTTAGAAGAGGATCGTAGACCGGTTTAACTCGATTATTGTGCGGCTAATTTAGGAACCTAATGATACTGTTCACGTCACCTTTTAACTATTCACTGGCTTTTGAGAGTTGATCTTAACCGATATATGAACTAATTTGGGTGATTAGTGAAGATATGGGACAAATAGCCTAAAATACGCATGTTTTAAGCTTGGTTTGGTACACAAGCACGTCGTTCGAGACTTGAGAGTTGTTGTTCATGGGGTTAGTACTATCACATTGATATATTCTGGATCATGAGTGCGTTCCATGTGTAATTTGTATCTGGTGGGAAGCTTTCTTCTGAGATTTTTAGAGCTACGGGATGTACTTCGTGATTAGTGGCGCTGTTGGAAAAACTGGAGGGGGGAGCGAAGGCACTGGGGGGGAGGCACACGCGGGGACCTCGGAAAGGGGGGGAGGGGGCGAAGAGAGCCGAGGGGAGGCCGAGAGCGCAGGGAGGGCAGGGAGAGAGAGCGGGAGGAGAGAAGGGGAACAGAGAGGGGAATGAGGACGGGGAAGAGGAGGAAGGAGAAGAAGAGGGGAGAGGAGGAAGAGGGGAAGGAGGGGAAGGAAGAAGGGGAGGGAAAGGGGCGAGGAGGAACGAGGAGAGGAAGAAGAAGGAAAGAAAGGAGGAGAGGAGGGAGAAGAGCGACGAGAGAGAGGGAGGGAAGAGGAAAGAGGAAAAGAA
>JAGVVM010006965.1:0-22405 GCA_019149425.1 Psidium friedrichsthalianum
AGAAAAAAACAATCAAAATCAACAAAAAAACAAGGAATCCAAAGTCAACAAGACGTAGGAAAGGAGGGACAAAACAAAGCAGACGGGAGAAAGGAGGAGGGAGGGGGGGGAAAGGGGAGAAGAAAAAAAAAACAGAAGAAAAGAATCGCAAGAAAAACAGGGGGAAAGAACAAAAAAGAAGGGAAAGGAGGGAGAGGCCACGAGAAAGAAGGGAGGGGGGGGCAACCACGTGAGGGAAGGGGGGAGAAAGAAGGGAGAGGAAAAAGAGGGGGGAGGAACAAAAAAAAACAAAAGAAAAAAACGCAGACACGTCTGAGAAAGGGGGAAAGAAACAGTTTGTGAGCGAGATTGTTCGGTGGAGGGCGCGGGAACGGTGCGCGGGAAAAGAGGGGGAGCACGCACAGGGAAAGTCCGGGGGGACCCAACAAATGAAAGAAGAGCGTGGCCGGGGGGAGGTCCGCAAAAAAAAAAGAGAGGGAGGGGAAAAAGGGGAGGCAAACACAAAAAAAGAGTGAGAAAAAAGAGGAAGGAGCACAAAACCCCCACAAAAAAAAAGAATGGGCGGGGGGGGCAGCGCTCCAACCGCAGGGCAACGAATTTCGTAGGGCGCATTCGTGGGCCATGCACCCTTGGAATCCTTCATCTCACATTGGCAAATGCAACAGAAAACAGCAAAGAAGATCTTCCTGAAAGCGCAAACAATTCAATATGCTTTTCATTCTAAAAAAAGTCAAAAAAAAAAACAACGCAAGGGGGTACTAACCATCAGGGGCAACGCTAGAGTCTGTCAAACCAAAAGAAATGAACATGAACAAAAAAATAGGGCGCATGCCCACTTAGTAGAAGAAGGTCTTCAAAGAGAAAGACAGAGCAAATGTGTAAAAAAGCCCTAAATCCTCTGATCTATACAAATAATGCAAGCGTTCTATGCGAATAAAACGATCTTCAAGCAAAGCTATGCAAAATTATCGTTCAATCATCTGAATTAAGCTTCACAATGTGGGGTGTGGCCCTGAAGATAGATCTTCGCAACGCACCAAGCATCACAAACTTACAAAAATCAAAAAACGTATACTTACTTTTCTTGGGTGGCATGAAGTTATATAAAAACCAGTAATCTCGAATAAAAACCTTCACAAAATATACTATGCTGGCCAAAAACGGAAAGACATCCCCTGAGTGTTGCATAATCGTTCAAAAGGCAAATCGTTTCCAAAAACATAAACAGGACGTGCATCCCTAAACCTAATCTTCAAAAAAACGTTGCAAAAAATCTAATCTTCAACGCAGCTTTGCTCGGCTCGCTCTCTGTTCTATCTCGTACAGGTGAATATTACGAACGCCTGTTGAAAGCTCACTAGCTCCATCATTTAGCTCTGCTTCTTCCATCCCCGTTTTAAGTGAAACCCTAGCAAAAGCTAGAGTCCCCCCGCCTAGCAAGTCCCCCCAAACTGTTTGAAAACACCTCCTGGCTCGCCCTTCCCCCCCCGCTTCCCCCCCCCCCGGCGGTTGACCTCGCCTCGCCGCCCCCCCTCGCCCCCTCTCTGCGAGCCGGCCAACCCCCACATAACACCCACCAGGAAGTCCCCTGGTCAAAAAGCAAAAAAACAAAAAACAAAAACAACAAAAAACACCAAAAAAAAAAAAAAAAAAAAAACCCATCGCCTTCTTCCTTTCCGCCACGCGGCCCCGAAACTCTTCTCTCTTCTTCTCGTCTCTTCTCTTCTCCAGGTGATTGCTGCGCTATGCTGTGCCAGCCATTTGGAACGAGCTCCGGGGGAAACGCTTCGCCGCTTACGCTACGAAAAACGCTTGTTGGCGCGCCATAGTCAGAGCAAGAGTCAGCAAAAGAAAAAAACAGCCCCCGCACTAAGCGAATGCGATGTGGCTGGCCGTGCTGGCGTGAGTGATGATGGTGGGTGACCAAATGCAGTAAGTTGGCGCCCGACCCGCGGCCCATGGGTGGGTGGCCATTCCTGGAAGCATTCTTTCTGGAGCAGCGCGGGATGGGCCGAGAGGTGCGTGGGCGCCGCGACCCGGCGGCAGCAAGCACCATGGATGCCTGGAAGGGCGAGACAATCAACGTCAACAAATCACAACACGTGCACAAATCACACAAAATCACACACCAAACACACGAATCACGGCCTTGTGGGCCAAGAACGGCGGCGGGCTCTGCCTCTTGAAAGATGGAGTTGTGGTGTGGGAGAGAGAGCGGAGCGGCGGCGGGGGGGGGGACTTGGAAACAGGAAGGATTTCAGGTTTCATTCACCGTGGGCATTTGCGGAGGAGGGTATCTAAAAAAAATGCTAGGGTGTTTTTGGTGCGGATCCCAGTTGGGTTGAGGGAAGCGGCGTTGGGTTAAGGGGGCCCCCGGCTGCGGCGGTGGGTTGGGGAAGTAGGATAGGGAGGGGGGGGGAGGCGAGGGAAAGGAGAGAGTGGTGTTTGGGTGAAGGTGGTGGTGATGGTTGTTGGTGACGAGGGCAGGGAGGAGGGTTCGTTAGGGTTTGGGGCGGATCCCAGTTGGGGCCGAGAGCGTTGGTTTCCGTGGGCTTTGGTTGGGCAGTAGGGAGGGCAAGGGAAAAAGTGGTTGGTGGTGAATGGTGTGCTGGTGGTGGTATGTAGGATGGCTCAATGGTGGTGCGTTGACTCGCCTAGAGCCTTGCACTCGTGCTTCTGTGCACACTGCTCTAAGCGTCCACAAAGCTGTCCTTCCTGCGAACAACAAAGAGAGAGATTTGGATGAGTTACAAACATAGTTTTCCAATGGAGATAAAGAATGGAAGGTCAATGGTATGGGATTAATATGAACTTCAAAAGGGTAGGTAAGTTTATATTATTGAATAACTATTTGCTTATCTGACATATGAAGTTATACGTGGTGTGTATATGACATTGAATCTGATGTTATTAAAGTGAAGAAAACTGAGATGGGTGTATTCGCAAGGTTTTGATGATCAAGCACAACAAGCATCATCCGTTCTTGCTACGAAAATGCTAGACAAATGCGTGGTTCATGTCTGTTTCATCTGTGGATTCTATTCTAAGTCTTGATAATTTTTATACACCGTGATAGACTTACCTTTTATGATAAATTCAAGGAAGAACTTCTCCTAGGTTTCTGCAGAGACGTAGCCTTACTTGTGTTACTATAACGACATTATTATCATAACTCGAGGAAGTGAGGCAACTATGGATGCATCAGCGACACTGATCTCACAAAGGAGTTAAATTGCAAAGTGCATTCGTGCATCAGCCAATGATACAAGTTCATGTAGAAAGGGGAGACGCAACAAGTAAAAAAAGTCTTTCAGGGTACAAAAAAGAGCAATTGGAAAGGAACTAGACCTCCATTTTCAAACTGACTTTATAGAGAGAAATCATCACCACACAAAGAGGCCTACGGTTTGCTCAAGAGGATTAGAAAGGCGGCCTAAGGACGTCATTAAAGCGTGCACGGAACACAAAGAAGAAATTTTCCTCCAATGGTCACATAAAAGCAGAGGGGGAGAGAGAGAGAGAGAGGCATGCAAAATGTGCATATCATTGTCTTGAAAACCCATAAAAGATGAAGACGTGGTGCAATTCCTTTGTTTTCCTGAGAATATGAGTAAACCGGAAAGTATTGGCAATGGCGGATTCGACAGGGTTCAAGATGACGAGAGGTTCCACAGTCGTGGTTCGAGAGGATTCTCTGCAAAAAGCATGAATTAATCAATGGCATTTTTCAAATGTGATTTTTTCTTTTTTCTTTTGCAATGGAGGAACACGGATCGTCCAGGACTTTTCCTGGCTCCAAATAAAGCTGAACTTCTTTTGCTTTTTTCACCGAGCAGGAAAAATCACTATCATTGCACCTTGTGACTGCAGTTCCTAAGTACCGAAAAGTGGTAATATTACCACCCTTTCCCCTGTGTTCTCTTTTGTATTTGGCTGAAGATACAGAAGAATTGCACAGAGAGAGAGAGAGAGAGAGAGAGAGAATGCATGGTGATTCGTTCTTCGTTCTCAGGAACTGCAAAGATGTATCAGAAGCTTACGAAGATCAGCTCATTTTTACCCATAAAGGGCCATTGGGGAAATCGTTCACTTCAAAAATGAATCATTTCATTAATTACCGAGTATTATATTTCATATTTTTCTTTTTCGGCAAACTGGTTCTCTCTCTCTCTTTTTCTTGGAATATCCCCACATAAATCCCCATGCAAATTGAAGCTGACATTAGACATTCTTGCAAAGAGCAAGATAATGTTAGGCATTCCAAATGTGTTAACAAAACTTGTAACAAGAATGCTGCATGTTTGACCAGAACCATCAGTATTTTCAATGTTGAATGTCAGTTGCTGCTGAAAGGAATAGTATGCACTAGATGAGCATTGTGAAAGGAACAACATCCGACCCAAAAGAAAAAAAAAAGAATGGAACAATTAAAACAAAATGAAGGAAAATAAGAGGATTAATCTGAGATAGTAATCATAAGAATTAATTAATCGAAATGATGATTAATTTACCTGGAGAAGAGAGTGCCACAGTCACATCTATATTCTCTGGTTCCACAGTCTTGGAGTGAGCCTTCCAATCAGATTGGACAGCATAGATCTTGGAGCATTTCTCGCACTTCCACTTCTTCTCTCCATGCTTCCTGCAGTAGTGCTTCTTGATCCTGTGAGGTCACCGAGAGCTCTCGAAGGGTGGTGGTGGACACAGGTGGGCTCAGGGCACACATAAGCCCTCTTCCTCACCACCTGGTCTTTGCCGCTCCTCTGCTTCAGCTTCCATGGGAGGTTGTGGCCTCTCCTGTGGAGCTGCAGGTTCTGGTCCCTCTGGAACCCCTTGTTGCAGATCTCGCACACGAACCTGTTCGTGGCCAGGAGGGTCTTTGGGGACAGTGCAATCACTTCTGCATCTGGGTCTGCCAAGAAAGGAAGAATCTTGATGACCCAACATGTTAAATTTTTCTCCTTTTTTTTTTCAAAAATTATGAATGAAGATGTTATACAAGTTGATTAAATTAAATGGGTATTCGTCTTTCTTTGACTAAATCAAGTGGGTATCAATAATGACTGACCTGGGTTTCCAGGGAGGTTTCTCTTCTTCCTGATCTTCTTCTGCTGCTGAAGCTGTTTGAGAGTTGTTGTGGATGGCGGTGATCAGTTGTTGTGGTTGTTGTTGCAGTGAATTTTCTTGGTTGTTCTTGTCGCCAGTAGCGGCGTTGTTGTAGTTGAAGCTGCAAAAATCCAGCACTCTTGCACCAGAAGAGACACTTGCTTCATCAGACAAAGTGGTGGAATTGGACATGGTTGCAGGGAACATGGGCAAAGACTGATCCGACATATAGAGAGAGAGGGAGAGGGGAAATATAAACAAAGAAAAATGCTCCAATTGATGAATAATTTTGGATCTTTGATCTTGATTCTCTCTTTCTTCTGCTTTTCTTTCTATCTCAACCTTGTGTAATGCAAACTTTGGATCATTACTATATACTTGTAAGAGTGTCCTATGTTTGCATCTTTGAAAGGGAACGAGAGAAGTGGAAGAGTGCCGACTAAGCTAGAGATGAGAGCAGTTTTAGGCAATAGGAGGTGACAAATGTGCTTACATAGGCCGCAGAGAAGAAACAGAAAGGCATCCATCACTCATTGGGTAGCTAAACAAAAAACATGAACTTAGACCCAAAAACAAAGAAAAAGAACAACGAATGAAAATGAAAAGTTTGTCTCTCGTGAAGTGGTGATGATGGGCTCTTCTCCAAGGTCACTGTCTAATATGGATAGCAATTTGCTCCTCTCTGTGCAAAACCTGAAGGTACTAAGGGAGCTCATACGTATCTTTCCGAAGATCACTCACACCATGCATGAATCAAAACACAGAAAGAGCAGAGACAATATCAAGATGGTGATGTGGGTTTCCTCAAAAACATCTCTCTCTGTCTCTCTCTCTCTCTCTCTCTGCTGCTGCTTCCCAAAAACCCTCTCGTTCTGTCGTTTTATATACCGCAATATTTGCAGAACGGGGAGGGGAGAGAGAGAGAATATTTAATTTGTAGGTCAAAGAAAAAGAGAAGGGAGAAAAAGAAATTTCAGAAGCTTTGTTGCAGATAATTATGTGTGCAGAGAAGCCCCAGAGAAAGATCATGATTACAGTGGCAGTCTGGCAGACCCACGGGGGAGGACCGATGGCTGAGGTCCGCAATTAGCAAAATATACATAAAAAGGAGAAAGGATGATATTGCAATAAGCCCTTAGAAAAATGAAAAGCTATGAAAAACCCTTTAAAAGAAGGTGCATAGAGAAACAGAATGTACAGCACTCAACTCATCATCGTTTCTGACACGACACCATTTGATACAATTTATTTCAAAATTATCGAGAACTGTCGCAATTTCGATTATTCTTAATACAATCATTTATAATCACATTAAAAATACTTTGGTGATAAGATCGGTCAACATGAATAATGAACGCGAATGCAATTCCACATAGAACTTCTATCCCGAGTCACAACCGACAAAATCCTAGCTCACCATCTCTTACTTTTAGTATTATTGGTAAAAATAATTCACCATCTCTTACTTCAGCCATGTTTACCTTTTCTTTAAACAAAAAGTTAGTTTCTTTTGCATTTTTTTCCTAAAATTTTGTTCAAATTCTTAATGTATAGTGTGACGTTGGTACTTTCCTGTCCCTTTCTTTGTTCCTGTTATAAAATGCCCAAATGCTAAAGATGATATAAAAAGGGCGGGATTTGAATGGAATGATTGATTAAAGGAAGGGTTGCTTACGAGAGCATTGGAGAATGAGCAAAGATTATATAAAGCTTAAGAGGAAGCAAAGTCATTTGCTAAAGATTGTGTGACGCCCTCTAACCTTTTTGGGAACCCCACAAAACCATGATTGAATCATCAATTCCCTCAATCTTGTTTTCACTTTATAATTTTTCTCAAAAGTACATTACGTGTATGATAATTGACACAATATAATTCAAATTCTAATAATCTATCGAATATATCAAACTCTATGTTACCTTTTACAATGCTTACTCAATGCATGATGCCAACATGTAACGATTTTTCATGACATAAATGTGCGAAATGATAGAATGGACTGAAATAAGCATAACTCTTTACCTAACTCCTAGTTTGTCACATCACAATCACTTTGTGAACTAGCTTCTATATCTAACATTACCTTATAATATTCTAAGGATAAGATATTTCTTTCTAGCCTAGTTTTGAAGGTTAAGTTTCCTAGTTTAGAAGATATAAACTTACATACTGATCTATTTTTGTATGAATCATTGGCATCTTATTATAGTGTTGCTATTGCTAAACTACTAGTCACCTCATTTCACAGACGCTGACTTTATTTTCCAGCCACTCTCTCTATCTCTCTCTCTCTCTCTCTCTGTAGTGAAAGTGCTCAAACAAACCCCACCAAGGCAAATTCGGAAGGTCTCTTCCCTCTTTTCTTTCCCCTTCTTCTTTAGCTTTTATTATTCGAAACCTCAACCTAAAGCCATGTAGTGAGAGAGTGTGTGCAAGAGCCTTTTATTCTCCCTGTTCATTGTCGTCAACAACCTTTTGCATGGCAATCTGTATCGCCATGACATTTCATCCTCACATATAGATGACTATGTACAATCAAGTTGCCACCAAAAAATGAAAAAAAGAAAAAGAAAGGTCCAAGAGAGAGATAATAATATTCCCTTTCTCCGGAGGGCATGCGTGGCTTCAAGCGTACCATCACTTTTAGCCCTTAAAGGTTAAAGAGAGGCACACAAGGGTATATTCAAGCTACCCCCTAAATGATTGCATATCAAGCTATGCATTCCGGATTATGATGGAGGGTTTTTGGAGAGAAAATTATAAAAAAAATCATAAATATATTATAGTTATGCCAATTTAGTCCATATGGCTGGCCAATGTTGACACGGACATGCTTAAATAGTGTTTTTAACATTTTTTTAAAATTTTAAATATTTCGTCCTTTTTTTTCTCTTTATGTTTTCTCGGCTTAGGGCCAGTGAGAAGTCCAGAGGAAAAGAAAAGTTAATGAAATATAAAATAAAAAAATGAAAAAAATACTATTTAAAAAGTCCATGTTAGCTTGGGCCGGTTAGATAGACTGAATTGACACAAATGCAAAAAATTTAGAACTGAATTGACAAAAAAAAAAAGAGATCGAATTACCACACTTGCAATAAGTTTATGACTTTTTTGGTATTTCTCCCGATTTTTGGATGATTTTGACAAGAGTTTGCATTGAAATTTTTTGGCTCAATCTTGTGAACAATGGAATCCAATGTCGGTTCCTTTGATCTAAATCTTTTCAATATCAAATTGGCTTTTGGGAGTGAGTGAGATTCATGTTGCTTTTCTTTTGGGATAAGATGGATTTATCCCTGGTGATTCTCCTTTAAGGCGAAAAAAGAAAGAAAAGTTCAGGTTGATGCGAGGAATATCTTGCTCAAGAGAGTCAAAGCTTAGTTGCTTCCTAAGCATCATTAAATTACACGAAATATCACGTAGCCAACTTTCCATCTGTCGTTTGTTTAAGGTGCCTAATCAAAACAGGCATGTGCTTTTGGTTTTATTACTTATCGGGCAACTAAAGAGAGACTACCGACGATGTTCTAAGGCTAGTTTGATAGTGGGGATAAAAGTCAGAATAGGATAAAATTTATCCTTTGATGTGTTTTGTTCTTGCCAGGACATGATAAAGTGGGATATAAGGGTGGTATAACTTGAATAAAATTATCCCATAGGAGGAGACGGGAAAAAGGCGTATAAGATTTCATTAGTTCATAGTATATAAAATATTTTTCTAAATAACAAAATTTTTACGTAATAAAATGTAAATGATAATTAAATTTTTAAATAATATTTGAATTCTAATGCTAAAAAGAAAACTCAAATAACAAAGAAATAATTTCATTTTCGTTATTCTAGTTTGTCTTGATATATATAAATTCGTTCTACTTTATAAAATATAGTTTGTATATATATACCTAGTATCTATATCATCACATATTTTAAGTGTCATAGTATAGTTTGTTATTTTTATTAAGAATGATCGAAGGAAATAAAAAAATGATAAAAAGAGATTTAAAATTAAGAAATAAGTATAAAAAAGAAGTAGAAGAACCCAGATTTTAAATGAACATATTCAAACTTGAAAATGATTTTTCTAATCCTCAAAGATGAGGGAGAATGAAATTTCTATAAAAAAAAAAATAGCATTTCCATCTCGTTCTCCTCTGTATCTCTAGTTCGTGTGGAAGTTACATGACTCCTTTGTAACTTTTTTAGTTCACGACAAAACTTTACGAAAAATAGCAAGAGAGTCGAAATTTCCTCTCCATCTTAGCTTTCTGGTTCATGTCGAAAGTCTATGAAAGCAGAAAGAGAGTCAAAACTCCTCATCCATAACTTTGTAGTTTATGTTAAAGTTTAATGAGCGTAGCGAGAAAGGAAGAATTTTTTCATCCACAAAGGTAAATAATTATATTTTCTCTTGCTTATTAGATTTGGCAATGAATTATGAGATATTCTTATAGTCTCTATTTGTGCATTTTCAATTCATTTACAACGATATGTCATAAATACAAAACAATGAACAAGATATTGTATGAACATATCTGACTTTATTATTGCGATTCACTAAGCATGGGTATGATATGATAAAATTTCTAAATTCATATCATATCCTATCCAATTCCATTTTGGCTAAAAATTCGGACAATTAAATGCTGCCTAAAAGTTATAAGATCGTCTAACTCCATTTGTGTGGCCATTTGTGGTCTCACTTATTTAACCACTAATTTAATTAATTGAATGAGGGTAGCTATGGAAGTTCAACAACGGTTGAAGATTTGTAGGTTCCAAAGGAAAGATTGTATTTCCCTTGATAGTCCGACTATTTTCCATTTCCAACGTGTATACTTTTTAGTATAACTCCTAATATTACTCGTGTGGCCAATAAAATGTATGAGAAAGGCACTCTTTTTTTCCCAGCATTTGCCGCTTTCTACATACTCATCGGTTTAGACTAATGAGAAACAAAACATAGTCGGTCCGGTCCCCTATCAGCAGTTCCAAGAAAAACTAGAACCAGACCTGCACCCCGAAAGCTGTCTGATCGATTCTTTTTGCTCACCCCTCTCACTCACCTAACCCAAGTACTTAAGTTTCTCATCAGGTCATTAGACACGATCCTGGTTAGATGTATGTTCCTTTCAGAGAGAGAGAAGAGAGAGAAGAGATTAGGGCTTGTGACAAACAATGGTGACAAAAAAAACTGTGAACCTTTGGCAAGTTTACCACTGCTAATCTGGCGACCACTTCCACTTACAGCTGTTCACTTGTTCTTTATGCACTTCTTTTATATGGTTTTTTTTTTGGCTTTAATGCTCTCTGAAACAGAGGGAACTTTCCTCTTGTTCTTATCATTATTATGGGATTCATTTGTTCACGAAAACTCTCGATGGGCCACACATGCCTTGTTCACGGGTTATTCTTCTGTTGCCAGAATTCTTGCATGCTGCTTCTTCACCTCTCTCTCTCTCTCTCTCTCTCTCTCTCAGATTGCCTTCATGGAATCATTGACGTTATTGCAACTCCCTCGTACGCGTCTAACTTATTCTCCCTCTCGCCTTTCTCTTTTCATGTGTTCTGCCAGGTTGCATATGATTTATCTTTCTTGACATCGAATATGATCTCTAGGGTTGGCTCGAGCACTCAGCTATGTTCGAGGGCTCACACCCCGAGGGAATTGCATTGTCGAGCTTGCGTAGCGATCCAAGTACCACAATAGCCACGGATCTCGATGCCACAACTAGGATATATCTTGAAAATGGCGTCGTCCTAATATGGAGAGAACGATCTACCATAGGGAGAAGAAATACACGTAATTGAGATAACAAAATAGAAATGGCTAAAAGAAACCAAAAACTTCAAATTATGCACAGTGTGACATGTTTACCTCAAACTATTTTGGTGACACCAAAAATCCCAAACTTGTACCCATGTGAAAGATTTACCTCAAACTTGTACGTCTAATACCAAAACTTTAAACTTGAATCTATGTGACATATTTACCTCATAGTTTAGGGTAAATTTGTCATACACCTATAAGTTTGGGGATTTTTGGTGTCATAAAGAAATAATTTGTGGTAAATATATCACACGGGTAAAAACTTAGTGTTTTTGGTGTAAAAAGAAAATGAAGTAAATGTGTCGCAGGGGCATAAGTTTGGAGATTTTGGTGTCGCCAGAGTTTTTTTTTTTTTTGAAGTAAATATGTCACAATCACTTCGATCTTGGCCCTTTCATTTCTTGCTCATTCTAGGTAATCCTTTCATGCTAATTTCGAATAAAGCTTGTCGTGTCGAGATTGTCCCACTATCGACATGATGTTCTTTGTCCGGTTTCGATGTTCTCTCTCCCCCTTTGGAAACCAAATATTTGTTTTTTTTTTTTTTGGATAAAGCATATCTTTGGGATGTAAAAGAATCGGATGCAGGTCAAACTTTTTATTTTTGCCTCGAATATGATAATGATGGGGGGGACATATATAAAAAAAAAATGATTATGCATGAAAGTAATATGGACAAAAGACAAAAGGTACGACGTGGGAGAGGACGTCTCTGGTGTGCAATGTGATAATTTCACCTTATTTATAGACAAAAAAAGCGGGGTTTCTGATGTCAAGGCTTAATTAGGGTAATGAAATTAGATCTATCTCCGGCACCGAATAAATAAATTCCGGTCTAGCGTGAAATCGTTCGACCGGTCTCGCTCTTAATGTGCACAACATTTCTTCTGCATGCTCAATTCGTTAGATCATGCGACATGTCCTCGGATTCTTGGCACTACACTCTTTCATGGAAAATGGGACATATAACTGAATATGGTTGGACCTTCCAAGCATTCTCGTACTGGGGCATCATCAGCCCATGTGATGACACCGGATGGAGACTAACGGGAAACCCAAACAAAAAGAGCCCAAAAACCAGGACAGTGGTGGGCCCATGTTTCGAAATACGCATGAAATGATGGCCTCACGAGAAAGGCACAGCCAGGCGCGCGCGCTGTCTCTCGATCTCGATCGATCGATCACGAGAGCTCGACCCTGCTCGGGTCCCACGTCCACGATCCACGTGCCTCTCCGATGCACGTGATCCGTTGGATCACATGGATCCCACGTGAAGCCGACGCGAGTCGATGGGTCATATCCACTAGGGCCTTGCTGGAAATAAGAATACTACAAGTTGCATAATTTTCGTCGGCGGCGCCCGCTTGATTTATAACTTATGAAGCAAAAATTCGTTTGGAAAAAAGCTTTGCTTTTGAAAGAAATTTCTACTTATGAAGTTAATTTTCACTTCTGAAGTTGTTTTCTCTCAATTTGAAAAGTTAAAAAAAAAATTACTTCTCAACTCAAGAAATACTTCTCGCCTCACCCTTTTTTCATTACACCTTCACCCTCTTTTCGACCATGCCCTCCTCTGCCCATCGTTGATCTCCATTGCCGCCCATTGCTGACCGTCGCCCATCGTTGACCTCCACAGGCTGCCGGCCACCGCCCATTGCTGTCTGCAACCATTGCCAATCGTCAACCATCGCTCATCGCTGTCAACCATTGCGGACCTTTGTCGACTGCCACTCACTATCACCCCAAATAGCCGCCAATCACCCCCATTGCCAACCGCTACCCCCTATCGCCAACCATCGCCCACCCACCGAACACCACCCTCATGCCTGCCGCAACAATTTACCACCGGCCTCCACTGGTAGCTGCTGACCACCACCGTGACCGCCGTCGCCCGTCGCCACCGCTGATTCGTTGTCTTCGGCCGTCGGAGTAAAAAATAAATAATAATTTTTTATTTTTAAAAATAAAATAATATTATATAATAATAAAAATTATTTTTAAAGAAATTTAAAAAGTTTAAAAATGAAGTGGAAATTTTTTCATTGCAAACAATAATATTTTTATAGAAGATTTTATGGTAATAAAATTTTAAAATTATAAATTTTCAACCGTTACCAAACGAATTTCTCTAATCATAGATCAACTTCTAAAGTAAAAGTAAAAAAATCAACTTCCAACCAGAAGTTGATTTTTAAAGCAAAAGTGTTGCCACGTGCGCCTTAAAGTCCCAAACATTGGTTAGTAACTAAGATTCCATTTGTTTCGCAGAAAATAAATAATTTGAAGAATATTTTCTTAAAAATGATCACCTGTACCGTTTGAAATAATTTTAATGAAAAATATGTTTTCATTATCAGTATCAATCTAAGCATAGACATTTTCATGGACAATGAAAACATTTTTCGCTCATTTACTTTTATAATCGATCTCTTTTAGAAATTTTTTTTTTTCAAATCATTCGTTTTTCGCGAAATAAACGAATCCGTAATTTATTTTAGAGAAAAAAGCATATTGAAAATACCGAAATTTTCATGCGGTGTTCCGTTTGGTGCGACAACTTTTCAAATGCTCATTTCATTCCTTAGCTTCCAATTTCGTCACATGAGTTTTCAAATGCTCATTTCATTCCTTAGCTTCCAAATTTCGTCACATGAGTAACTCTGGTGTTCCCTTAACTTTTCAATTGTCGACAATTTTTTCAAATGCTCATCCCAAGTTGTTACACCATGAAAAGTCAAAAATTTCATGCGGCTTTCTTAATATTTAACAATCTGATGTGACAAATAAGCGTCACCTGAACCATAGAGGATAAAGCGCTTGCCTAGAAGAGATGGGCAAGTACTGGGATCATGTGATGCCTGTAAGTCAGAAGAGGACTTATGAACCTGGTGAACAAGGCAGCACCAAGACCACAGAGGTTTGATGTGCATAGATTGAAACGATGCTGCGAAATCAGAAGAAGTTTTCATCCTTCCGATATTTTCTCCTTTCCTTTCTTTTGTTAAGCGTGTGAAGCCGAGGAGATCGAGAGCCTGCGAGAGCCAGAGTCGTCGGCGATTCATTGTCCATCAATTTCAGTTGTCCCTGTGGCAAAAGGCTACCATATTCAGCTCACTGGGTACAAGTGCTAGGACAAGCTTGCGTGCTTTCTTGAGCAAGTCCCACTTGTACAGACAAATACCTGTGAATTTGATGTTCCTGTTCCAAAAAACTTAAGATGGCAAATGTACGCATTAGACCAGTGGCAGAGCGATCGGTCAACTCTCCAATGGTCGTTGACTTGAACATTCAATAAGAAGACACCAGGCTCTGCTTTACCATGACACCATGATGCCCGTAACCAGAACCTCTTTTTATTTATTTCCCCTTACCTATATGTGCAAAATAGTTTCTCTTTTTATTTATTTCCCCCTGCCTATATATGCAAAATAGTTTACTTGATAGACGCCCTCCCAGGAGCCATCGCTTTACTGATGAAACAACCGGTCAGGAATTGTTGATATTCATTCTTAATGCAGCCTCTAGACATCGAACCATCCCTCTGATTAATATTCCCATCTCACTTCACATCATGCGATTGATTCAATTCCATCAGCTGCTGCATCACTAAGCTTTCTGGATCTCCCTGTTTTAAGATCAGGGTTCAAAACCAAGTTTATACATCATTCATGTGTATAATTAACGAAGAATAAAAGTGGGAAATAGCAAGGGAAGCCAGCAAAAGGGGCATGCCCGTGATTTGCCAATGTGACTGGCAACGATTATGAGATTCATGACTTAACAAGAGATTTTCTTACAAAAACAAGAAAGATTATGACTTTCGATGAAGATATGTTATCACTCTACGTACCACCACCAAACCCAAAGCGTCACCACAAGAATCAGGAATAACAACGGAAAGAAACAAGAATAACTTAGCACTGACGGGAGTATTGTTGAGCTTAACTACAAAGGAAAGCCAAATAAAAGAGATATGACCAACTTAGCAGTTAGGGTAGATACTCACATAGGATTGGGAGATGAGTCATCCTTGCGCGAGTTTCCCTCCATCACTGTACTGCTCATCAAATTGACAAAACTGCCAAACATGTTGTCAGTCAAGTAACCTGGCTTTGAAGGTATGACATTGGTATGGCCCTGGCCTAGAAGCATCGCAACCACTCCAGACATTGGTGGCCTTACAGACGGCTGCATCTGGGTGCAGAGGAGCGCCACCTGAATCACTTTTTTAACTTCCTCCTCTTCGAATTCTGACAATCTGGGGTCCACCATTTCAACATCGCGTTCATTCTCATACAGGTGCCAGGCCTTAAAAGCAAAGAATTGTAGCAAAATCAGCAAACTACAGTACGTGATCGAAAACCAGAGGACTGTTACCAATGAAGAAGAAAAGCGGATTGGCCCAAATTCTTATATTCTTCCCGACTATTTGTTTTCTTTAGAAAGATGCCCATTTCTTTTGGTCAATGCACAGATTGAGGCGGATTACCTGCACCCTTTCGAACCAATATTCTCGCTGATATTATATTTCATTAATCTAAATACAAATCGTGTTGCTTCTGTAAAAGAGGCAATATATCCATAGTTCAGCACATGTTATGAAGTAGTTCTATTAAATTAAGCAGAAGTAGCTTACTAGTGTATACTTATAGGTGCATTGCCTGTACCATTACCACAGATACAACTTGTCTTTAGGATCAGATAACGATAAGTACACAGTGACATCTCACACGCCCCTCATAATCTGATATAGAAACAAATATGTACGAATGAATGCATACCTACACGTAACAAGCATAAACATACCTATATTACCTGGTAAATGTGCATATGCATGGTGCACACACCTGCACACGTGATGCATTTGGAAAATTGTTTGCACATTCTTATACTCAATAGAAAGAACCTTGAGAAGGGTTCCAGATCCTCTAAATCCATTGGCCAAATAAAAATGGGCTCAAACAAACTAAAAAAACCCATGTGCAAGCAATTAGGTTCATCCTTACCCACTCAAGCAAAGATGGTGCTTCTTCAGATGCACAATTTGGCTTTCCAGCAACAATCTCTAAAGCAACCACGCCGAAGGCAAAGACATCAGTCTTCTCAGTGAGGTACCCACGCATGGCATACTCCGGTGCTAGATACCCACTGTTCCAGTCCCAGAAAATAAAAGCAAAAGTTACTATACATATTAACATATACAATCACAAGCAAAGAGGCAAGTGTTCAGTATCTTACATTGTCCCTGCAATTTTAGTGCTTATGTGAGTCATTTTATCACTGTAAAGTTTCGCCAATCCAAAGTCTGAAATTTTTGGGTTAAGACTTGAATCAAGCAGAATATTGCTGGCCTTCACATCTCTGTGCACGATTCTAACTGTTGATTCTTCATGAAGGTAAGCTAGTCCTCGTGCTATGCCCAAGCATATATCGTAACGAGTGCCCCAGTCAATAAGAAGGCTTGCTTTCCCTGCCAGTTCATGTCATTAGTAATGTTGTTTCTAGCATTGTTGCATCGATGGGAATATCCATAAAATGCAGACATTTACCAAATAAGGCGTGATCGAGACTACTGTTCTCTAGACACTCATACACAAGAAGGCGTTTATCACCATCTGCACAACATCCATACAACTTTACGAGGTTGCGATGTTGAACAGCAGATATTGTCGCAATTTCTGCTAGAAACTGGTTGTTTCCTTGGTCAGATGTCGCAGAGAGTTTCTTCACAGCAACAAGTCTCCCATCACCAAGTATTCCCTACAGTGTACAAGTTTATATGGCTTAGGGACATAATTGTGTTTCATAAACTATCTTGCCAGAACATACACATATCAGAGAAAACAGTATCAGTTAAGCAGAGATAAAATTTGATAACCAATAAGCTAGCCTTAGCTTTAGCAATTTATCGTCTTGAGGCTCGACTAAAGGTCGATAAAAAATGAGCATAGGAGATTGGACAAGATGAATGATGGAGCATAAGGGCCTAAGGGTTAAAAAAATATCTAGAGTAGTTTCTGTTCATCATGCCACTGCTGGCTCAGCCAAACGTCTTTCAATTTATGAACTCTATTTATTTTATTTTGTATCTCCCAAACGGAAGTGACTGCTGCACTACGATAATATCTTTGATCTCACGTCAATAATGCAGAAAAGAGAGCAAGTGAATAATGAAAAATAATTTCTAAGTGATATGAACATAACTTTCCAAGATGGGAACTATTGCATTTCCTTTCTAATAGTTGACCAACAAGAGTCTTTCTTACTACAGAAGTTCGATGTATGTGAATAAGCATTGTCTTGTCAAGACCACTAAATACACCACATTCCTGAGCGCATATACAATATCAAACTTGTTGCCGACAACCTCTTTTGGCACAAGCTAGCACCACCTTGTCCTGCCTCCATGGAACAGAATAGATACGTGTTCATTTATGATATTTGGCTATTAGCTAGTGTAAAATATTAATCATGCCTTGAAGAAGAGAATATTCAGTAGCATAACAGACTCTGTATTCTAGTCATGATTCTATCTTAACTACCTAAAGATGACAAGAGTGAGCCCATGGGAACCAAATCCTCACATAGTACATTCTCAGCTGATAATTAGCATGCACCTAAGGGCCTAGGGCTCGGGAAAAGGATAAATAATAGCTTAGATCAGTCAAACTCAAAAGGGAATCCAGAAGATTATGAAGTGACTGAAAGTCTGCATTCATTCATCATAATGATGCAAACTTATCGGTTAATAACTCAGCCAAGGGATATGTTCGAACTTGTCAACTCCCACCCACCCCTCTCCCTCTGCATTGGCCCAGGACCCCACCAAAAAAGGGAAGTATCTTCATCTTTGAAAATAAACTGTTAGTTTCAGCTAAAATCCGACAAATTTACCATTTAGAAAGAAGGTGCTAACGCATTTAGAGACGGTAGAGATAATAACTTTCTGTGAACTTGGGCTGGCACTGATGGTCGCAGCTGGTAAAATCACGTGGACACAATAAGAGACAACAGGTACTGACGAAAACACAAATGCCACACGACATAATACACTCAATTCAAATTTCGACATGAATCGGCACCTTTTTGGAGTAAATTAAATGTTAAAATGTCATACTGCAGACAAAAAATTACAAACAAGACCAGGACAGTTGGAAAGCATTGCAATGCCCTAGCCCTAGAGGACAGAAAGCGTAGTCTCTTGCCATATTCCAAACGTCAGGATTCAAAATTACCTTATAAACAATTCCAAAACCACCCTGGCCCAGCTTATTAGCAAGGCTGAAGCCATTTGTAGCATTGTGTAGCTCTGAATAGCTGAAAGTCAATGCCCCTGTAGCAATTCTCAGGGCATCTGCATAACAAATTCAGTAAGAAAATGTTTCGAATTTACTCATCACCCATCTGCAAAAAACTGACACTGTGTTGCGAGGTCACCACAGTGCTCTCCCTCATCAACAGATATATTATCAAATAGAAGACCTATTTCCTGAATTCTGGACACTTCTCTTGGAATGTTAAGTCTCGCAGTCAATTATATTATGTTTATTTGAAAGGTAAGTATGCATTGATGAGCAATAGAGAAGAGATGATAGATCTCAATTTCATTCCTTGAGGAAATTCTTTTGGAAGCATATCCCTGGTTACACTTCACATCTCCTTTACAAAAGATCACCAGTGACATAATAAGTCATAAACTTCAAAAGAGACAGACAACTTATTAGCAAGATAACTGATAAAACAGTCCAAAAATGCAGAGGCCCGCTATACTAAAAATGATTGCATAGGCACATTCTACTAGATCAAGCCACTCAGATAAGGAGAACTAGTGGGACTCACATTGGGCCAAAAAAGGACATGTTCTTCACTTACTTTTTGCTGTTTCATTGGTTTTTCTGTCAAATTATCCATAGAATGGCACTAGGCAAAACTATTTTCCTAAATGGTAGATTATCTTGTCCAAGAGGAAAGCCATGTAATTGCATTGAGGATTACGACTAACAATTAACACTAGACGGGTATGTCAGAAATTAAGAGACTACCTTAAGAAACATAAATGTTACGACGATAAAGCACCATAACAACATTACCAGACACTTTGACACGATGTAAGGCTATTGAGAACCATCAAATAATCTTCATGCATGTAACTTATGCAATATGGCTATTTCAAGAAAAATTAAACACCCATGGTGCAAATTATTTCACCTGTCTCTTGACTGGAGCTTGGCCCTTTCCTCATTCTGAGAAAATAAATAGCTACAAAAGCAGATAGAAAGAACATCACTCCAACACTAACTGCAATCCCTACGATCCGAGGCATCATATTCTTCCTCTTGTCTGGAAAAGTAGGTGTAAAATCTGTAGAAGCATTTCAGGAGTGAACACATGGTGGTGAATGTGCACTAGTCAGAAAATGACATTGGATAAGAAACGAAATCTATTACCTGGACTAACACGGATAGCTGCAATAGATGGTCCATATGTACCTCGAGCAGGCATGCAGCATGTCCCTTTTCCAGCCCAAAAGAAGTGAATTTCCACATACTCTTCAAATACCTGAACCTTAAATGCCTTCTCGACAGCTCGGAGGGACCTTCCACCCGCCTCCTTTCTAATATCAAAGTCCTTTAACATCAAAATTCCCTTGAATAAGCCAAAAAGATAGATCAGGCTACCTAGTACAGTTTGTCATGCTAGATGAAGAAAGTTTAACAATGCTCATTGTGGTAGATTTTCACAAAAACCTTGCCCACCTACTTCTTGAGAAATTAACTATGGGAAACTCAGAGAAACTCATCTTCAAAATTGAAAGGTTCATACCTGATTTAAAGGCTGTAATTTATGAGTTTGTACACTAGTGTCGACAATTGTAAAAAGAGATGCACCAAAAACACAAACATGAAAAATGATAGTAATTCTCTCCCATATCATGAACTAGAAAAGATAATTCATTGGAGTAAGGATATAATTATTCAAGGAACTTATACGATAAGCAATCTTGTGCAAGGATTTTAAAAAAGGTAAATCCATCATGAACCTAACGCCTGTTGATGAAGAATCATGAAACAAAGATTGAGCATAGTTTCAAGTAAAGTCATAAGATCATTAATAGCCATGCCAATGATATTATAGTTGGGCATCCAAGACGTCTTACTAGGGCTTCACGCCACTAAAGACTTGCCTGCATATATACATCAAAGAGACGCCTTCCCGACTTGTCCACTGGCTATTATCATCTGGAAAAGCTATTTCTGCAAATGCTAGGTTCACTGTGTAGTTGCCATTCTGCAGTCCCAACCCATAGTATCTTAATGATGACGCAGATATCCTTGTTGTTTGGAATAGAGATCCGTCTAGCGTATTCAAGATGGCGTTGGAGGTTGAACATGTGAATTGGTAATTGGTAGCATCGCTAAAACTCCCAACATTGCTAAGTGCCCACCTCTTTGTCTCGCTAACAACGAACGAAGCTGGACCAATGCCATTGTCATAGTCACCCTCAAACAGAGTTCCATCAGAAGATTCGACTGGTGGGCCCCCAGAATTGATTGCAAAACTAAGATCTGCAAAGGAATACATAGTTTATCTGATTGGATACTATTAGAATGTCCACTCAGAACTTACAACGTTAGGTGGAGGGAAACCATATACAAGGCCCACAAACTTGTGACAAGTAACATGGAATACATTAACATCCCCGCTCTTATGCAAATGTCATCGAGAACAGCAATGTGGAAATAAGGAATGGGGAGCTACACATGTGAAATAAATGGAGGAGAAACATGGCTTCGAATGTCCATCCCAAAAGCTTAAGCTGTCATGCAGAGGCAGATCGCATGCATATAATGCTGATATAAACCTCATAGACAAGCGATTTGTGATAATTTAGTAAATACTCAAACATGTATGTTACACTCTGAATGGCTTACTGATAAAGTTTCATCTTAGCAATCTTTACCAAGACCACATGCTCAAACTTAACATTAACGCATGCATATGCTCGCGTCCTTTGCTAGTAGGACCAATTCCTTTTGAAAATGCAAAGCAATTCCACTCCATTGCACAAAGTCAGACATAAAAATAAACTTCGATGAGGTTGATTGTAGATAACAAATTGTACATCAAGCCATTCATGATACAAGTACTCATGGCGACATAGGAACAAAGAATAACATTCTCACTAGTAGGAAGACCACAAATATAATTGCAGGTGGTAGAGTTGATTGAGGTCTTATGCAAGAATGCAAAAGCAGTTATTCTATGCTAGCTTGTACTCCAAATATGGTACATGGAGCTTGGATAGTTGACTGCACTGATTACTTCAGTGCTAGCACCCAATGTCCCCTCAGCGCCACGCAGAGTGGATAATACTACTTTAATTTGAGAAGCAGAGACAAATAGGAAGCTGTATCAAGTGGCTACTAAACTTTTTTGGCAATGTGATACTCCAAAACATTTAAAAAAAACAAGCACCATGACTGTTTAAGCCCTTTCTTCAGTAACTTTGTTGTACTTTGATCTGATGACCCAAAATAATAAGGACAAAACCTGCTTAGGAGCACTTGATAAATCTGCACATTTATGAAGATTCTTCATTAGAGAGCAACAGTGTGCAAGTCCACAAATTTTGGTGCCTCTTTGTTATGAGGTTCTATCCCTTGGTTTGTGTTGAGAGTCTTTGGATGATGGGGGCATATTTATCTATTTTCTTTATTATTTTATGAAAAGTAGCAATAAGGGCAATATTGTAATTCTTGGCCTTTTTGGCTTTATTATAAATAGATAGCTTTCGGTCACATTGACCTAACCAAGCATTCAGTTCAGTTTTTTCTCTCTCAACATGGTATCAGAGTAAGGGCTGAACTGAAACCCTAACCCTAAACCTAATTTCTTCTACGTTCTTCTCTCTCTTTCTCTCTCTTCTCTCACCCCACCACAGTTCCTTCTCACCTTCTTCTTTGCTCTCTTTCACAGCATAGGGCAGCGCTAATGAGTGATTCTTTGAATCTAGTGTCTGCCCTAAACCTCATCTCTATGAGATAAGTTAAAGCTTCTTTGCAGTCTGCGATAGGTGGTTCAACCCCTTCTGCGATTTTTTTGGATCTTCTTGTTTGAGATTGTTTTGTGCCTTGCTGCTGGACTATCCTCTCGTGTGTGAAGACCAAAGTACTGCAGTTCGTGGACCACCATATATTTTTTTCAAATTCTTTGGGAAAAATCAGAATTATCGAATTTTTTTTTTCAGGTTTAAAACCCTAGAAAAATTTGATTTTTGCTTCCCTTGATCTGATTTGGCTTTTTTGGAGGACAACTTCAACCTATTACCAGAGGACTTCTATCAAAATTTTGCCTTTTTTGGCAACTTTTGGTGGTTCGATTTCTCCGTTTACACTCTTCGAGTCGAATTTTGAGACACAATGTCGTCTGAGGATTCAACTGTGAGCTTTGGACCTCCAGGAGATGGCCATATA
>JAGVVM010006967.1:0-12021 GCA_019149425.1 Psidium friedrichsthalianum
GATATGTGTAAATATCGAGTATTGGCTATTGGGCATTTGGATATTAGCCATGTTTATATGTCTGTTACACAGGAAGAAAAAGTTAACTATAAAGCTGAGACATTCTGGTTCATTTGGAAGCCATGGGAGAATGGAGAGAAAAAAGGGGAAAAGCGTCATGGCTAGGTTTAGTGTCACATATAAGATGGAGGAATGGGTCTCGACAAACATGGATAACGCATTAAATGTATATCTCGTTTTGAGGGTGTTATCGGTCAATTGCAACAATCTAACCATCATTACCAGTCCTGAATCAGTAAAGTCAAGGAGCACTCGTGAGACCATGAGGGGATGGCTCTGGTGTCTTGCCTGACATTCGAGTTACTGGCTGATTCCGGTGTTAAAACTATTATATTGGGATCCTGGATTGGGTTGGGCCGTTAAGAATAATCCTTAACCAATATGAAGGCTGCGCAGCGGAAAAGTAGCCGTTTCAATTAATGCTCGGGTTAAATGTGCCTCACCAGCCAGATGTGGGCGAATGTTTAGTATTTTCGCGTGTGTGGGGCGTCGCGCTTTTTAATTGTAATGTGTAATGGGAATGTCGTAATACGTATTAATTATCGTATTACAGGTATTGTGTTTAATATAAGTTTAAAGGATTTAAGGTATCTTAATGGGACCCAGTATCATGGTCCTGGCTAGTGTGGCGCGCGAATTTCTCTCCCCGGCACGGCCCCGTGATGGAGGGGCCGGCGCGGGCGTGGGAAGTTTCTATAAAAATGGCTGGAGGACCGTCCCCCGTTCAACCCTGCTATCCATTGATCGCTGCTAGGTGGCCTCTCTTCATGTCTTCTTAATTCTTCTACGCATACACTGCGCCCGAAGAGATCTTTGTCTAGAGTCGTTTTAGCTGTCTTTTATGGTTTCTTGGAAGTTTTACGGGACCTATTCTCTTTTGCCGTGGTTGCAACCAGGGCGACCACTGCTGAGTGTTGAAGGTGAGGCGAGTGAACATATCATATAGGCCGTTTGCCATCGCGCCAGTGGGACACGACTGCGTGTGTGGCGGTGCTACGGGGGAAGCTCCTGGAGCCCGTCTCGACGAGAGGCCAGCCCGTTCGTCGTTGTGGTCGTGCCAGTTCGAATATGGATGCGACGCGAGTACGCCGTCTCGAAATCTTGTTATGATAGTTGTTAGCAGTGACTGGTGGGACGGCTGTGCGCAGTGTGCAGACGGAGTCTCGCACGCTGCGTTGCCCGATCTATAATTTCTCCAGTCAATAGGCTGACTATTCCGGTGTTGTGTACGTTCTCTCTCTGGTTGTGATGGCGGTTTTCTTTCTTCGGCGAACTCCTGCACATGCAAAATTCTATAGGGCCTACATTGGTATCCATAGGTCTTTGTCCTTACAAGTTGAGATACTAGGTAACGCCTCTCATCGTTTACGTTGCAAGTAGCTTATCATATTTGATGCATCACGTATCATAGAACAAGTAAAGTGCGTTCAGATAATTGCGAGAATTCGCAAGTCTGCAATAGCAAAAAGCACGATGACGGTCACGAAATTCATACATGAAGACTCGAACACTGATATGTACAACATGAGCGTGCATGTGTGTGTGTATTAGATTAGGTATCGTTTTGCGATATACTAAATGTATTTGACTCAATTGCTAATCTTTTTGGGCTAATTGTAAAGCATCGTAATCTTTTTCTACTGTAATATCAATTACCTCCTGCAAACAAAAGAGCGCACTTGGCTTTTGGCTCTCTCCTTGTAAGAACGCCTCCGCCTGAACCATTAGACAAGTATCGCTCAATTTGTAAGGCAACAAATCTTAGCGTGGAAGCGGGCGACTCTCCTAAAACAAATCAAGACTTAATGAAATGCGTCTAGGCTCTTGCCTCTTGAGTATGTAAGAAATATAGGAACACCCTCTAGGTTGCTCATCACAAGAAGAAAACACCTAATGGCTGAGTCGTATTAAGTAGGGCCCATAGCGTGTAGCGTAACAACTTGACATCACTTATTTTTATTTTTATAAATAACCTATTTCAAATACCTGATCTGTCATGTAAAAGTGCCCTTCAGAATTGTGGAGTTTCCATCGCGGGCAAGAGCTAAAATGCAGTAAAAACAAAAAAAAAAAAAAAAAAAAAAAAAAGAAAAAAAAAAGCCAAGAGCAAAAATGCCAAAGACTTCGCAATTCATATGAAGACATCAAAAACTGACTCTATAGATATAGATATGTATATATTTGACCATATGTATGTGCATAGGATCAACCACTTGAGCCCCTCTAATTAAGTAATTGTTCTGTCGAAATTGAAAAAAGTAGTCGAGCTAAAATGCAGTTTTTATGCTTTATGTCAACAATATGTTCTTTTGAAACGCTATCCAAGAATAGGAGAAACGCTTTCTACTTCAGGAACAAGGATAGTCGAAATAAATAAATTGATCGCTCTTCATTTTTGTTTATTAATGTAATTTTTAATTAATTAATAATATATTCATTTTTTAAATTTAAAGAATATTAATATTCTTTAAATAATTTTATATTCGCTCTATTTTTATTTTCTATAAAAAATGAATATATAATTAATAGAAAATAGAATATAAGAAAGAACATAAATAAGCTAAGCTAAACAGCGTATTATAAGCATTTCTTATTTAAATCATTCAAAATATCAATATCCTTCTTGCGATAGAAATCTCAAACAATAGATGGAAAAATTGCGTTCAATAGGATTTGAACCTACACCAAAGGTTTAGGAGACCTTTGTCCTATCCATTAGACAATGGATGCTTTTTTTTATTCTGATTTTTTTTTCGCATTTTTGACTTTCATATCCCTTCTCTTGTTTGGAAAAAAAAAATAATCTGTTAAGATAATAGAATTTCGGGAACTGCGTATTCAATTCAAAGATGGATTAATAATAGAATAAATAATCCAATTCAAATATTAATTTGAAAAATATTCCAATTCAAATATATATTCGAATACAGGTCTATCTAATATAGATAAAGAATATAGAATAGAGCAGGTAGCGGGAATCAAACCACATCGTTAGCCTTGGAAAACTAAGTTTAGTCGACGTCGATTCATCATTTTAACATTTCTAATCAAAACCAGGCAACAAACACAAACAAATGAAACTTTGGTTTCATTTGCTCCTTTATGGAAGATGGATCAATTCCCATATATAGATATATCTAAATAAGACATGAACGAAATAAAAAAAATTTGATCCATTACATCTATGTCAACTTTTCTGTATGAATGAATTTAAATTCAAAAAAATTCTCTTTCTAGACGATCCCTCTAGAATAGGAAATAGGGTATTCTAACAATATTCCTAGTTTGTGGTGCTGGTCGAATGCCACTGTTTATGTGTACTGTGAGTTTACATAGAGTGCGAATTTATGACTTGAATCTACTTCTAGCTTGGACACAAAAGTTCACTTTGGTCAAAATCTCTAATAGAGGCCCCATGTGCTTTGGTTCATTCATTAT
The DNA here is from genome assembly GCA_019149425.1 of Psidium friedrichsthalianum. NCBI lineage: Eukaryota > Viridiplantae > Streptophyta > Magnoliopsida > Myrtales > Myrtaceae > Psidium > Psidium friedrichsthalianum. Next base: position 3,499 of record JAGVVM010006967.1, read on the forward strand.
CCTCGTTAAGCAAAGTAACATCGCACAACAAATGAGAGCTCGATTGTATGTGATTAAGACTCCATTTTTGAACTTTTATCTAAACAAGACCATCGAAAAAGTAGGCCGAATTTGAAAAGTCTTCTTCTTCTTATTATTTCTTCAAAACATGATTTAATCATCATTTTACGGCGCTTGTCTACTGCGACTATCATGTGTTCTATGATTTCTCGTTGGACATGATTCATGACGTCTGGTACTCTAGCGTGGACACAACTTGTCCTTTGGATATAACATTATGTTCTTAGTAATGTCTAAAATGTCTTTCATTGCTCTTTGTTTTGACAAATTGAAGAGCGCCCATTACTTTCCTTCTGTAACTACAGATAACTTCCCAACACGGTAGCCACTTGATTAGGGCTCTCTCCTTGTAAAACACTTCTAACCATTGACAGTATTCTAGTTGTATTTCATTCCAACTCAAACACTGATGAATAGACATACATATGTATGTATATTTTTCACTCACATGCTGACTAAATTAACATGATATAGGATCAACAAGCATAAGCCCCTCCAAGCAATTGTTCTGCTGAAAATTGGCCAACCAATAGTCAAGCTTAAACACACCTTTCATACTTTAAAGTGAACAATTGCTTCATAGCTTGTTTGAAACCTTAAAGTTTTAGCAGAATTGAGCCTTTAGATTTGACCAAGCAGAAGTTGTCTAGACATTCTTTCCTCGTATTCTCTTCTTTTCCTGAAAAACAGCCTCTGCTACTTTCTTCTGCTCATACCTTATAGCCCACTAAGTCCCTGCCCTCTATTTGTCTTCTTCGGACTCAACCAGGCAAGATCTCCCAGTCTAAAAGAAGCTTCTCTCTCCTAGGCTTCACTTCCTCATCTTTCTCTTGAGCTCTTCTCTTCCTTGGCGAGGTCTTCCATTAACTGCTTATACAGAGCTGTTAATCTCTTGATTCTTCTTCATAGCAAGAATCTTGATCCCTTTGTAGTTTATGTAGCTCAAACTCAGCATTGTCCTGTTCAAATGTTAAGAAGTCGGAAGTGAAATCATTGAAATTGGCCTGAAATGTCTCAATGGCTATTTGTTGCCCACACGATAATCCAGTTCTGGGCTAAGCTTAAAGTTGATAGTGCCTCAGATAGTCTCTCCTTCATATTCAACTTAAAGAGATCTGAAAGGCATTCCTTCAAAGAATGCTTAGCCTTCTCAATTTCTTCTAAGCTAGGAATTTCAACTGTCAAAGCCCCGTCTTGATGGCATAAACTTGATCCTTCACTAACGCCACTAGTCTCAGCAGCATTGATAAGTCCCTCTAGACCAGTAAAATAGGAGTCAAACTTAACAGTTGATCCAGCTGGATGAATGTTCACCGGAGGAGTAAATGTTAGCACACAAAGCTTCTGCTTTAATCACCAAAGGTGTCATTTGCTAAGTATCCCCCGTGACGATTATGAAGCTCAGTCAATGGAATGAAATGTTTGTAGCCCCAGTTACTCTGTCTCGCAGTGAAAATATTTGCGTCCCTGCAAATCAGGAGACAAGGAAACAACGTCAAAAACTTATTTACTACGAAAGCAGAGCATGATATCTGGAAAGAGACATTGGAGACCATCAAGAACTAAGAATGTTGTACTGTACGCCAAGCAAAATATTAACAACAGAAGAAGCAACACACCTCCCCATGATCAGGTTAGACAACCAAATTTCTACAAGAAATGAAATGACAATACACGACATTTTTGCTGCACCAACATATGGATCATAATAGATGCAGTAGTGCAGCCTCAAGCCAACTTCTCCGTCCACAGGGACCAGTTGCTTACAAACTAACTTGCTGAATTCCTGAATCAAAGGCTTACGAATGAGATACAGAAAAGCTGTTTCTCTCTCAGCTCAATATCTCTCTTTCAGCTTCTTCTCGCTCATTCTTTTATCATCTAAACTCTTCTTTATTCAAGTCATCACACTGATTTCTCTAAAAATCTAGATGCACGATCGATGAAAGAGAACAAACCCCTTGTAATAGAGCGAACGTTGTTGATTTGATTGATCACACTCAAGCTGAAGTTGGCGTCTCTGGTCCACCCGTTTGGCAGCGTCGCAGAATCAGGAACATCGAGGTACATCGACAAATGGTTCGTGCCATTCCCCTTGGGGTATAACATAATTCTCCTGCGCAAAAAGGATCGGACGACGCAAGGATCACTAGGCAACACGATGAACATGCGATCGTCAAGAAACTACGCATGGGAAGAAAAAAAAACAAAAATTGAAGTACCATTTACAACCAGAAACTGCGAACGCATCAGAGTAAAGCTTCTGCGCAATCAGCCTAGTGAAGCCGCTGATTGTCCACCTGAATTCTCCCCGATTCACATCATTCTGTGCATCCATTGGCTGCTGCTTCCGCTCTCAACTTCAGCGGACAACGCAGATGTTTCTTCTGAGCCGACACTCTAATTGCAAGAAGCAGAAGGAGGAGGAGGGTTTCTTACATTACCGTAGTTGGGAAAATTATGAGGTACTTCACATCGGTACTTGTGCCGAATGTTGCTGATTCTTCGACCTCGAGAGGGGTGGCATGTCGGAAGTCCCGGGCTTTAATAGAAGAAGAAAAGGAGAAAACTTCCCCGGGAAGTTGTCGAGGAAAAATCGGGTCACTATTCTTTCAGGGTCAGAGGAAAAAGGCGTAGCATTAACAATTTTGGTTGCCATATTTAAAGCCAATAATTAGAATCCACATACCACACCATTTAGGTCGAAACCTATTCTAAGGCAATTTCGAGTGAACTCGCCAGACGATATCAATAACGGTTCCGTGCAAGTGTACTATCGTCGGACACGAAATTGACCCGTATAAAACGTTCAAATTAACAAGTTAACGTTGACACCATTATATTGACTTTTAGATACGACTGACTAAAAGACTAATCTTTGATGCCCTTTACTATTGATAGTTTAAATTGATGATCATTAATTGACTATGCTCACAATTTAGGAAATTATCAAATCAATGCTAAGTTTACTGTACACATGCCAATTCAAACCCACACTTTTCAACTTTACCTTCTTCTTTTTTTGTTTGGTTGCAAAAGTGCCTTACTTTCATTGATGAGTGAAACGTAACAACTAGATCCTTCGAAATTGAAATATAACAAAGACGAAAGAGATTGGGGGAGGGGGGGAGCCGTAAGCCAATTTGATTTTGTGTGAGTGAGTTCATTCCGTGTCATGACAGGTCATATGCTCGAAACCCATTAAAATAAAGAGCATATACAATTAATGGATTAGAGCACTCGGTTCTAAAGTTTCAAAACTCTAATACCCAAAGAAACAGAACACTTTGTTCCCAAGTTACGAGAGCAACAAATTGGAGCCACCCCGCAATTCAACTAAAGATGCTTATAAACTGGCTATAAATGCAGATATTTGGCCAAATATCCTGTTCGAATTAACATAATCCGGCAGAAAATTTTTCTAAAACACACTATCATATGCTGGAATTTTCCACTGGTTTTATTCGATTGAAAAATCTAATACGACACTTAATTCGACTCTAAAACATTGTCAATATAAGAATATAAAAAAAAAAGCGAAAATCATCATTTGATGACTATCTAAAATAAGGAATCTACCATCAAAGAGAGATATGCAGAATCTCATATATATATACACACACACACACACAATCACGAGAGATATGAAAAATCAAGGTAAATACCATAATTATTCTAATCTAGAGAAATATCATAATATCTCTTACAAATTAACCTGTTTGGATTGAGACTGATTGTGCCCAAGTCAATTTCGTGTCAACCTCAAAACAAAATTAAATTGATGATAATCCAATGGCTATGACCATATTTTAAGTTGACGACATTTTGTGTTGCTTTAGTGGGTTGATTTCGCGTGAGCGAGTAAATTTCATGTCATATTGAGTCAGGCACTCATGTCGACTCATCAAACCGATGCTTAATCATGTTACCTAGGTCGTTTCGTGTCAACTGCTTAATTTTCGGGTCAAGCTCATGTCAACTTGTGTCAAGTAGATTGACATGATAAACTAATTGTATCGTGTTCCAGTTGACTTGTTTTGTAGTATATCCTTATGCCGACACACTGCGAAACACAACACGCGCGAACATGATTGCCACCCTAGAACGTTATGAGCACTCTGTTTCTCAATTTCCTTATATTTCTTCTCCTCTTCTCTACATTTCTCCATGCATTCCGTCCTTATTCTTAAGCTCTTAAGTCCTCAAATTTTGTGGTTTAGGGGCTTTTGATTGTTCAGCGGTATAGGATTGACTTTTTAGGGCTTCTGATTTTATAGGGGCTTCCAGTTCCAGTGCTGGTAAGCTTTTCCTCAATGAACTTTTCCTAACGCGTCATCTGCAGAAATATTACGCATATGGAGTGACGAAAACCTAAAACATTTCCAGGAATATATATGTGCCAACAATTAAATCAATGGTCTTAATTATGTTTCCATTAGTATTACTTTGAAAACCGTAACATGAAACACCTATGACGACGGGAATGCACGCTTAAAAAGCGTCGATAAGCATCATTTTTTTCTGTAGTGTTGTTCGGCGATGCTGTGGTGTTCTCTCCTAGTTGTAATCCAACGAAAGAGGGTGGATTGGTCATTTGGGTCTTCCATCTACCGTAGTATAAGTTGCATGATGGTTTTTCTATGTTGTTTTTTTTTTTGGTGGTGGGGGGGGGGGGGGGGGGGGGGGGTAATGATCATTTTCTATGTTTTTTATGCTTCCTTATTTTATTTTATTTTATTTTATTTTATTTTATTTTATTTATTTTAGAAATCAATTGAAGAATTTTAGATTCACTTTCTTTTCTCTATTTCTGCACACCATTGTTCTTGAAAACATTTCCTTTTCTTAGATTGCATGTTTCTGCAAATCATTTTCTTTTTTCCCTCATTCTTTTGTGAAAAAGAAATATTTTCTTTTAAGCTTTTGTGGTCTATTCTTTTCTTCTTGGTAATTCACCATAACTCATGCTTTAGTTATCATTCTCTCTATGTCTGGATACTTGTCCTCTTGATTGGGTAAGGAAATTATGAAGGTTGGAGAAACTCAATAATTCCACCAAATCCAAGACGAATATGGATCGAAGACAAATAGAGTGGTGTCGGAAAGTTTATGTTAGGAGTCGATTGACGAAAGGAATATCACATGGAAGATGTCCAAAGGCAGGGTGGGCCGCTTATGTACAAACTGATCAAGAGCTAATGCCACTCTCCTAATGATGGTCGAACAATGGAAACTAGTTAATGCTGAATCAAGACACATGCCTTTGTTGGGGATGGTGAGGTGTCCAAGCTGGTTAAGAGCTAATGCCACTCTCCCTTTAACTTGGATGTGATATGAAAGATACGACTGGATCATGGAAACTGGTTGTCATGTTCACATACCTTGCTCAAGATGGTGAGGTGGTCAAGTTGATGGCGATATGAATGATTGGTCACAATGAGGCATTCCACGATGCAAGTTATGGGAGCGATCTAGTGAATTTGCTCACTAGGCACCACACCGTCGCATGGTCGATACGAGGATTCCCAAGTTGTGTATGTGTGCATATTATTAAAATACATCTCAAATTTGACTCTGTTAAGTAAAACTCGGCTCGAATTAAAGATGTTAAATTAACCAGTCACATAAAAGTGAAGTACATGGGCTCCTATTGTAGAAATTGAAAAGAAGGAAAAAAGAAGAAGGAATGGGCCCATAATTTCCTTTAGCTACTAGAGTCGGCCAAGGTATATAGAAGATATAAAAGACTCATGTCTCCACTTTCCTCATCCATGTTGAAGTCTCGGTCAAGAAACGGGAACGTCCAGGCTTGGACTTGGTCGACCGAATCCCACGGATTTCCTTATCCACGGAGAAGTTTTCCCTTTTTGGCAATATTATACACATAGTTGTTTGTCTTTGGTGTTCGATAATTGATTGAAGCGCCGTTTCACCTAGCGCTTGGCCGTGATTGTTTGTCTTCGTAGCTTTAATTCGTGGAATTACACCAAAAGTCTGTGTTGAAGCCGATTGGTTATTGTCATAAGATCTATTAATTCCTTAGTGAGTCGAGAAATTACTTTGTGAATAATTATGTGGCTAAAACATTTTGTGAATTATTGAATGTAATTAGGAGTGTGAAATACTGAGAGTGTTTGAGCATCTCGAGTGCGGTTATAATCTTTATTGTATTACTTGATCTATATAGAAGAATTCTTTGCACTCTTCCCATGGATGTAAAAAAAAATTCGACCAAGCTATTTAAATATGGTGTCCGATTTATTTTCTTGTTCCATATATTTTACTGTTGATCATTTGCTTTTCACCATACCGTTGTCTTTTATTACCATGCTTCGGGCATGACCGATAGAGACAATGTGCTCCTGTTGGCTGAGCGTAGGCCATTCGTATAAAAGCCTAGGGAGAGGCAGTGGTGGTGTGGTACGCAAGGAAACCACAGCAAGTGAAGTGTTCCGTTGCCGTATTGAATCGAGACCCACGGTCCTCGCAAGACACGAGATACTCGAGTTGAAAGGGAGACATGGTTCGGTCGATCGCAATGAGGCATTCCTTTATACAAGCCATGTGAACAATCCTTAGCAGCAAAGGTTGGCTCAATAGGCACTGCATGGACCCCATGAACTTGACTAATCGGCCCAGACCATGACACCCGGCATTGGAGGGGAGGCGCTACATATCCCTTGACTTATTCAAATCATCTGGAATGGGATTTCACATGCCAATTCACTTGCTTGAAATTGTTCCTTTCATGACTAAATAATCATCTTTTCTTTGTTTTTCTCTCCTTCGTTTGAACTTCACATTCCATACTTCAAAAAAATCCATCTACCGCTAAATAAGAATTTCCTGCTTTTTTAGAACTTCTTCTTTGCATTCCAAGAATAATTTAAATAATGAATGAAGATTGAAAAATACATATCTAAATTTAAATAGAGCTATGGAGTCTTATTTCTGTTGGAATTTCCCGTATGTAGGCTCGCCTTAATTGTAATTGTAATTGACTGTATACGGTATTAATTTACCGTATACGATATTGGTTTAATAAATGAAGGATTTAAGGTTTCTTAACGGGCCGAATATGGGCCTGGTTGGTGTGGGCCGAATTCCGGCCTGGCCCGTGATGGAAGGCCCAGCCGGAAGTTTATATAAGGCTTGGACCCCCCCCCCCCCCCATTTAGCCCTCTTAATGCCATTTTCCTCCTTCTACTCCTCTATAAGGCATACGAGAGAGAGAGTGACGAGGTGAGGCCGGTTTCCATCGACGCCAGGCGATCCGAGGGCAAAAAGGGGAAGAGTCCGAGCCGTTTCGTCGTTTTCGTGAGTCGATCGGTCATGGATGCCAAATCAGGTACGCCGACACGTTTTCTTGGCTATTTTGTTGTTAGAACAAGAGTACGGAGGTCCTAGGGTGTCGGAATAGCCGGCCTACAGCTGGTATCAGAGCCGCCGTAGCTCGGTTTTAGCACATTTGGGTTCTACCTTGATTTCGTGATTTTGGCATGTTGAAATCTGATTTTGATGGCATATTTGGGTTCGTTTCGTCGAGACGATCAAAATGATGGGTCGCCGGCCGCCAGAAGACGTCCCACGCGCCGCCTAAATACACGGCCGCGGCGGCGCGTGGGGTACACGCGCCGGGGTGACGAGCGCGTGAGACTCACGCGCCGGTGCGTGAACTTCACGCGCGGGCCCGTGGATCTCACGCACCCGACACATTTAATGTGTCGGTGACGTCATTGCTAACGTCACCGACAGGGGCGCCGCTGCACCACGTGGCGCATCACAGTGGTGCCACGTGGCGGCCAAGACCCGGTCGTCGGACTGGGTCAACCCGACCTGACCCGGTTTGACCGGGTCAACCCGACCCGGTCAACGGTTGACCAGTCAACGGTCAACGGTTAACGGTTACCGTTAACGGTTGACGGTTAACGGTTACCGTTGACAGTTAACGGTTAACGGTTACCGTTGACCGTTAACGGTCGTTACCGTTGACCGTTAGTCAGCGGTCAACGGTCGCTGCGCATGCGTCGCACGTGCGGTGCGTGGGGGCGCGTGCGGCGGCCGATTTGGGCGATTTTTTCGCCGTTGTGTTCGTATGAAATTCCCTACACTGTGGTATATTCAATTAATTTTTGAGCCTTCTAAGGTCTTGAAAAATGCAAAAAACCCTTGTGCAAGTACAAAATACAGGGGCATTTTCGTCATTTTCAATTTATTTGATTATTCCATATGATTTTTGGAAATAATATGGTTGGCTCAATCACAGAATACCACATCAGGAATGTGTAGAATTTTATTGAGCATTGACAAAATTAGGACTCATAAATGAGTAAAGCAATTCCATTAGCACTAGTTGTGATTTCAATGACAATTACCCATGTCATCAAGTTTGAAATCACGCCACATGGCAAATGTGAGGCATGAGGTTTATATCCCTGGTGTGTGAGAGTTTCAAAGATTTGA